>PVKN010012901.1:0-20366 GCA_004027915.1 Capromys pilorides
CTTTAACATTTTTAACCGCCTGTATTATGTCCAGATATAGCTAGGGCTTTTTTGACATGTGATGAATAGTTATAAAATTATCATCTTATAAAAGAAACATAATAGTTGTTATATTCAAGTCGAAAAGGTGATTTTTATCTTTGAAATGTGTAGTCATATGATACAACTCTCTAACCTCTTTCCCTCCTTTTCTTGTCCTTTCCTTTTATCCATCTGTTTCCTTTCTTCTTTCCTTCCTTCCTTCCATCCTCCTTTAGATGTGGATTGTGAAGGAGAAAGGATAATTTCCTAGCTCGTAGGCTAGTGTTTTTATACCCAAACCACACTGACTATTCCCATAAAATTAGAAACTCTAAATCAGCTCTAACTGAAATAGAGTGCGAGCCACATATGCAGTTTTATTTTTCACATATGTAATTTTAAAGTCTTCTGATAGTAACATTAAAAAAGCAAAAAGAAATCAGGAAAATAAATTTTAGTGATACATTTCATTTAACCCAATATATTCAAAATATTTCTTTATGTGATAAATGCAAGAAAATATTTCTCACTCTTTTAAAAATCTCTGAAATTCCATGTGTGTTGTGTATTTACAGTGCCTTTTAAGTCATGCTAGCTGTAGTTCACTTGCTCACCAGTCTCAAGGGCTGTTGGCTGCTGTAGTGATAGCGTCACTCTTAACTGGCTTTCAGTGACATTCAGGACACTTAGCATGCTCTTTCTTTCACTTTCAGTTATGTGAATTAATAGCACAGGCTAGAATTAGAGTTCCGGAGAACTAATTTTAAAGAAAGGCATTTATGAAAAATGCTTGTGTCATCCCATATATATTATTCATCAAACGATTTGAGGACTTATAAAGAGACAAAGGCCCGTAGATAAAGAGATGAATCAGGTCTTCCTAGTGCATTTACAATAGAGTGCTGCCTCCTAAGAGGCTGACCGATAGCCAGATTCAGTGCAGTTTGGGGGCAAAAGACCACAGAGCAAGGATGAAAGGCATGCTAAGGGGAAAAATACGCATGAAAACTAAGTCTTCCCCGGGAAAGTCTGAAAGGCTTGACAGGGAATAGGTATGCCACATAGGCAGCGGTAGGGAGACTACAAGTACAGGAAACAGCGTACCCATGGATGAGATTCTTGAGGGAATGGAAGAGGGGAATGAAAATATTTCAAGCACCTGCGTCATGCTGAGCACCGTGATGAAAATGTATTTATTTAACTGTGGAAAGGGCAAAACATTTGAAGAACAGGGACAAGCTCAATGGGTCTGACTCCTAGAATGTAAGAGGTAGAGATAAGGCTCCACTGGGAAGGACCTCAAGTGCTATACTAACAATTTTAATGGAACTCAAAGGCAATTTTGCATGATTTTAAACCCGGGTCCCTGAGGTCAGAAAGAACTGTGTAACCTCTACTACTTCATGGCTTTGTGACAGAGAGCAAATGGCCACATAAGGAGGCAAGTGCCAATTTCTGTTAATGAAGCATTTAGCACAGTATCTGCCATGTAGGAGCTACTCCTTACACAGTGGCTATAATGAATGCACAGTATGGCAACAAAGAGTCAGTCTTCCAATGGACGAGTGAGTGAACATATGTGGTTTTGTTCATATGAAATCCTAACCAAGGTGTGGTGAACAGGATGTGGACACAGGGTGTGGTGAAAGGGTGTGGTCATGATAGTAGATTCAGAGATGGAGGCATTTGTGAGCTGTAAACAGAGGGTCTCAGTGGCTAAGGGGGATGGAAAGTTGGAAGGAAGAGCCGAAGTTGATCCTGAAGTGAGAGGACTGGGGAATTGATTAAAGAGAATACACACGAAGAGGAGTTATTTTGAGAGCTTTGGAACAAGGGACAGTGATGGAGTTGGGAACCATCAACAGATCGACAGTAGGTGAAGCCATAGGAAAAGAGAACATTCCAGAAAAACATACAAAGTGAGAAGAGGAAATGTGAAGGGAGCTGAGGAAGTTTCCTTGGTTTGAGGGTGGAATAGTTTTTAGAATGAGATGGTAGAGTGGCCAGAGAGAAAGGAGAAGGGCAGGGAACAGTGATATTTTGGAAACAGAACCAAAAAAGATTTTAAGAAATCACAAATAGTTACTGAAGTAACTAACAGGTCATAACAAATAGGTCTGTATGTGATAGGTTAGCACAAGACGTTTCTTGCTTTTGTAAAAGTCCACTTTTGTGTTTGTATGTTTGTAAGCAGACGGGGCAGTGTTCTGCTTCATAAAGTTATTCAGAAACCCAGGTTAATGGCAACCTCATATTTTTAATCTTTACTTAGATTTGTACACCAGATAGTAAGGAGAGGTAAAGGGTGGGGGAGGAGAAGGAGGGAGCCGAGCTCCCCAAGCGTGAACGCCAGGCCCAGAAACAGCAGCATGTGTTGGAGAGAATCACATTGGGATTCCCAACCACAGGAGGGGAAGCAAGATACCATATAGCTGGGCACCCAGGAAGAAGTAGGGAAAGTTAAAAGATTTGGGTTAAACTATTTGGCAATTAGACATCCTTGGTGACTCCCACAAAAATATGTTCAGCGGAGTCATGGGGGTGAAAGTGAAATGACAAAGCATGGGGCTGTGATGCTCCCACAAAGAGAATAGGCTTCTCTTCACACCCAAGTTCTTTCCAGGAATTACCAGGAGTTAGCGTCAGCCCAAACTCCAATCACCTGGACGTTGCAGGAAAATCTAGCCAGTAAGATCAGCATAAAGCTTTGCCTTCCTGCTAAAGGCTTCAGAGCCTCAGGGTACTGAGACCATTATGGCGGAGTTCCCAGAAGCTCCAGCTTGTCTCCTCCAGAGCCCAGCCCCCCTTGGAAATCATGCAGGACTGGTAGGGGAAGAGACATCTGTTGCCTTAAGCATATGCAGGTATGAGTGTGTCCAGGCATAAGAACGTGTGTATCTTCCAGGTTTGTGTACACAAAGCTGATATTTATATTCTGTCCCTCTTTGGAAAATAGAAGTGTGTGTTCTGTTGGTAGCAAAGTTACTTCTTAATTTTCATATTGCCTAAGATTTAAAACTGTGGGAATTGTAACATGAATCAAAGTTATAATCACTGCAATAACAAATGCCTTTGTGGAGTATGAACTAAAGAAAATAATCCTTGTATTACACAGACACACAGACACACACATATCAGTTCTAATGCTAAAGGCTGTTGTTGCAAGCCCCTGAGTAGTGAGTAGTGTTTCTCTTCTGGGCTGGCTAGAATGATGAGACTCCTTTCCCCTCAAACTCATGTACTTAGTCGCATATGCAGGCATTCAACTCCCAAAAGGGACTCTTCCCAATAGGATATGGGACTGGGTTCATCCTGGGGGGCTGAGCTCCTGCCTGTTTATTATTTGGACACACAGTCATGCAAAGCCTGCTGAGCTACACGCAGCAAACTGGGCCTGGGGAATTGTTCTAAAGCTCTCATTACCCTGCTCTTTCTTTGGATCTTTCAAAGCTATACCACTGACCTGTACTTTCTGGTGTTTCAAAATGAGTTGGTTCCTTGACTGAATCTTGCCCAAAGTGTGGAATCCTGCATTTATGCATGTAACTTCCCAAACTCGGAGAGAAGTAGGCTGTGTATGCATCCCACCAGCTCTTGATGCAGGTGTCATATGGAACCTGTGTCTTCTGAGCTCTTTCCAGAGTCTCTACTGAGCTAAAGCTGAGCCAAGCCTGGATGTCCCTGGATGGCTGACTCATGAATTTGAAGTAAATCAGCCTCAAACCTGTGTACTATGTGAATTAAAATTCATAATTATTTAAGCATCAAACTTCTCTTCTCCTGACACTAATTATAAAAACTGATCTAAAGCATCACTAGATAGAAAGATGGTCTGCAGGCTGTGAAAACAAAGCCCTGCCCATTATGGACAGGAAGCCTGGTTGGGAGTACAGGGAAGGAGTCAGTCAAGTCAGGGAAGCTTAAAGAAGTCAAAGTTCAGGAGGGAAAGAGGTGACAAGCAAGCAGGTGAGGTATGGGACCCTGGGGAGAGACAGCCACTGTCAAGAAAGCCGTTGATGTCTTTGCTACCAAGACCAAAGCCCTTCTGTTCCTGCGCAAGAGAGGCTCTTGGCAGACACTAGGTCTTTTGAAGCCACCTTGGTCATCACCCAGCCCAGGGGGCTCCCTTTCTCCTGGTGCTGTCTTCCCTCCCCATACGGAATTGCCCAGAGGGAGCTTTTACTCTCCCTGTGGGAGTTAAATGGACTTCCAGAGGCAAACGGTATTTAATTGCTCCTCAATTCTTTCTAGCACTTTACAAGTTTGATATTTTCTAGTAGAACGTTTTAATATAGTTTTAAAATATCCTCCTTTTAGCTATTTGTGTCCCTTTTGGAGGTGTTAAATGTGGAAGCAATTATCCTCCGCATGACAGGATTTTTTTTTCTTGGCTCAGTAAAGCTTTGTGCTTTGTGACACCTGATGTGTAGGTAACGAATTGGGCTTATTTTGTATTAACTCACAGTGAGTCTCTTTGCCTTGGAGAGCTAAAGGGTAGCTGTATGCTTCTCAGAGAGATAAACCACAGTCTGGTAAGTGTGTAGGAGGATGCTAAGAGCTACAAAACATTATGTTCTAGCACAGAAAAATGTGGAAAATTTTTCCCTTTGCATCACATAAAGAAAAATAAAGCTCATTAAGTGGTTTCAGGGAACTAGTCTAGAAGAGGGTCATCTCTTTGGTTGAATTATTTCATGTTAGTCTAAATTTGAATCTTTCTGAGAGTGTATGGGACGTCATGATTTTAGCTGATGGCCCCACAAATCTGAAAGCCTCAGGTTCTCACCAGTGTGCCAAAAGCTGGGGTGCTGCCAACGGAGGAGATAAAATAAGCTGTCTGATTCCATCCAGCATGTCCAGTGTGTGCCAAGGAAAATCTCTCTAAGCATTCAGAAGAATCATTTTTGTTGCTGTCGTTGTCTGCGGCATGATGAGAGCACCTAGGACAGGGTTTGTGCTGGGCCCAACTGTGGCCCCTGCTGTCTTTGGGAACATGAGACATTTTCTTCTGTTGGGAACTGACATGAGAACACACACACACACACACACACACACACACACACACACACACACACACACAAATATGATTGACTTCTTTGCCTTCACACTAGTGAGAAAGAGAATGATCTCAAAGGGCGGATCAGGACTGTCGCTCCCCTTTAGTAACTCTCTCTTCATGACTGGCAGCAGATGGAACGGTACAGAAAGAGTTTTCAGAAGCTGGTGAGCCTCTGGGATCCTGTGCAGGCAGTTCCTGTCTGTAGCGTAAAGTTAATTATGGCAAAATCATTGCAATGACAGCCATCTAAGGCCTTCACGGGCGTTTATATATGTATTAAGGCCATGGAGCAGAGACAATGTTCTCTCCATTTTACAGATGAGAAAATCAAAGTACAGTGAGGTTAAGTCATTTCCTCAGAGGAATAGGGCTCATAAAACAGGATAACAGGAAGACAAGAAAAGCACCAGGGTTTGAAGTTAGGGAAATCTGAGTCCCCAAAACTGTGGATTCATTAACCATGTGGTGTTATGTCCAGAAATTGCTTTAACAGAAAGCCCACCAGAACAGTCTACATTTGTCTGGCTTATGTAGTTGCTGGCTTTAGGACCAGATGAATTGGAAAGCACGGGGCAGGCAGACCTTACCTTTGGTTCCGTCAGTTTCTTATACCCTTCAGCAGCTTCTGCTACTTGTTTTAGCTGCTCTCCCAGTTGCAAATCCATGTTTTATTTCTTCAGGGTTTTGTTTACTAGGAGGTGTTACTGTTGATGACAGATTATATTCATTTAAAAAGTCTAGAAGTAATCTTTGCATTTTATTATAAAATATTTAAAGAATAAAAGATGCATAGCAGCCATTTCTGAAAGCTCCACCTCAGTCTGCATTCCAGGCCAACAGTGATGGTGTTTTCTGGCTGGAGTGTCTATGAGGCCCGCAAAGCACATTGTGGAATGAGAAGTGGCAAACTAGAAAGGCCTCTTACAGCACAGAAACGGAGGAAGAGAGTTAAAGGAAGGAGAAAACATCGCACAGATGGAGAGTGGTCTAAAAAGAGGGCAGAAAAGCATCGAGTCTCGTAATGTGGTGCTGAATTTAGACTCCACTTCTTCCAGCCTCTAGCCCTGTGACTATGGGCAGATAAACAAAAAAAAAGAAAAAAAAAAAAAAACACCTGCATAAAAATACCTACTTTCTAGATGCTTGCAGATTAAGGGAGAGAGGGAAAAAGGCAGCAACCAAAGGCTCCATGTAGGCAGGAGGTTCTCTGGCAGTGTTGGTGCTCCCACCTCTTACCCTGCCATATGCTATGGGGGAGTTGGAAGGGACCAGGAAGTGAAAAGGTGAAAATTGATGTAGATGAACTTTCTAGAAGACATAGGCACTAAGTGGTGAGATTCTCATTCCTTGGCACCAATCAATCTTGCTGTACTTGTTCATTTTAACACCTATTGATTAGGTGTTTCTGTCATTTTCTTGGGTTTAAGACTTGGGCTCATGGTATTGAAAGGCTGATTTTGCAGGACCATGTCTCTGTGCATTTAGAGTCTGATGAATCCGGCCGACTGAGGGCTTTAAAGCACTGCCAGCGCATTTTTCTTGATCCTTCTTCTGATACAGCTCCCAATGAGAACTGCAGAAAGTTAAACAATTATCATTGGCTGTTATGCCACATTACCCTGGAACACACTGCACAAGGCATTTCATTTAATTAGAAAAATTTAATCAGCAAATCTTCCAGTGATCTTTGCCTGTTTTTGTCTCTGGTAGATGCACAAATGTAGCATTGAAAATATGCAAATACTGTACACTCATTAATTAACTAGTTCTGAAACTCCATAGCTCCTGAGCTGAAACCACATTGATGGCATAAGCCTTTGGATTTTTTTGAAATTGTTTTTATATTAGTACATGTTTGCAGTACATAATGCTTATATTCCTCATGTGATGTTGGTACATGTATATAACACATCTTTCTTTTCTCATCCCGTCTCCCTCCCTTCCTTTCCCCTTTCCATCTTTTGATTTCCTTCTTAGTTGAAAAATATTTCCCTGTTTTCTTTTTCTCTTTATTTTGTTTTGAGTTTCTTGTACAAGAGAAGCCATGCAGTAACTAAGCCAATTTTGTAGAGGTTCTTTGAGTTTTAATAAAGGATTGTGAGTTATGCTCTTGTGCCTTGACAAAAACATGCATATATGAACCTGACACCTCTGGCCCTTAGCTTTAGGCTCACTAGGCTGAGATGAATAGATATTTGTTAGAATCAACTTATGGATTGAAAAGAGGTGGCCTTAATAATTCTGGCACTGCCAACTTCGCTACTGAGGTTTGCTGAGTGCTCCCCAAATGTCCCTTACCCTCACCTGTCTATGCCTACTGATAAGATTAAGGTAATGTTCATTGCTAAATCTCCCTAGGTTTCTTGACATTAAATTCCTAGATGTGTCCAGCCAAAGTTTTACATCTCTGTCAGCCCCACAAAGTTGTCCTGTGCACACCAAGGCAGAGGTGTGAACTGATCTGGGATAATTTCTGCCTCCCTGTTCCGCTTTTCTTTTGCTATGCCAGTTGTCACTTCTTGGAAAAATGCTACTTTCCCTGGAGTATTATGTCCTCAGGTTTGCCACCGTCATTTGCTGCCATGTTCTCCTCAGGCTCCATTAAACTACCACATCTGAATGTGTTCTTCATGGCAAGAGAAAGAGAACCCTGCCCTCTAACCCTGTCCCGCACACCCTAAGCTTACGCACAAGTAAACAACCTCTTCGGATTATGCTTGTCATTGTTCACCTGACGCATTCATTAGCTTTTGTGGTGACAGCTGAGAGGTGACAACTGAGACAGAAGGTGAGCTGTCTCACTCCCTCCATTGTTTTCAACTCTCTTCCGGGTACCCATGAACCAACCTCTGCCTCAAAGCCAAAGTCTCCTCCTTCAGACCCCAAACAAAAGTCTTTACAGACATCAACTTAGATCCTTGTCTGTGAGCCTCAGCCTTCTCTTTTCTGCCCCTGTTATATAGACAGGCACATGGTGCTACCTGTTCATGAAGTTGTCTTGTTTCACTGAGGGCATAGCCAGGGGTGAACATGACCGCCTAGGTGGTGAACATGAAGACTGTTGCAGCAAAGAGATCACAGCATGGAGAACTGACTTTCAGGGTCTTTTAAGCTCATATCCATGTGATTTCCAGTTGAATGAGATGTAACTCAGAAGGTGTAGGGTGGCTTAGTGGAGAAGGTACCCCTGCATGTGACTGAGAGAGGAAGTCATTTCTTTCTGTCACTTTCACCTCAGTATGACAGCTTATTCTTGAACTTCCTGATTTTTTAAACAGGAGAGGGCAGGGACTCATGGGACGATAGATTTGCTAGATAGAATGGAAAACTAGGTATCATGGTGCACATCTATCATCCCAACACACTGTGAGGCTGAAACAGGCAGATCACAAATTTGAGCCCAGCTGGAGCAATTTAGCATCTTTACTGATTCTGTTTCAAAATTTAAAAAACAAATAAAAAGTAAAAAGGAGTGGGAATGTAGCTCAGTATAAAGGTCCTGGGTTCAATCCCAGTACCTCAAATGAACAAAAAAACCCAAAACAGATATAAGAAAAGACATGCCATCCTCCTCACCCTGACCTCAGAGGAGAGAGGAAGACAGAAAGTATGGGCAGAGACACTATCTTTTGCACAAATAGTGCTGATTTTTTTTTCATAGAGGGTCTTGCTATGCAGTTTGGACTCATAATGATCCTCCTATATCAGCCTCCACAGCACAGGGATTACAGGTGTGTGCCACCACGTCCAGTTATGGGGCCAGCACGAGGCGGGGTTCAAGGGCCAACACAGCATACTTTATAAGGACCAAACTCCAGACCTTGTGCTTGCCAGACAGGCACTTAGACCACTGAGCTATCCCCCGAGCATGAGTGTAGCATGTTTTAATAGTCAGAATCCTCAGTGGAAGGAATCAGTGGGAAGAAACCGTTTTGTTTATGGCCGTCCTCTCCTGCCTTTCTATTTAACACAGAATCTCCAGTCATTCATTCTGGAATCAAAGACCTCAAGGTTTTGAAAACAACCCAGTCTGGATTCGAAGGATTCATCAAGGACCAATTTACAACCCTCCCCGAAGTGAAGGACCGGTGCTTTGCTACCCAAGTGTACTGCAAGTGGCGCTACCGCCACAGCAGAGATGTGGACTTTGATGCTACATGGTAGGAAGCGTACTAGGACCTGGCACTGGGGTGGGGTGTATCTTCCTCTTCCCAGGGTCCTAGAGTTCATGGAATCTTAGATCCAAAAGGGAAACTTAGAAGTCACTCAACTGTACCTCCCCACTGGTCAGAAATCTCATGTTGTGGTTCTCCAACAGGAATATACATCAGAATCACCTAGGGGCTTTTAAGATATAGTAGATCACTAAGCCACTTCCAGGGTCTGATTCTGTGGGTGAAGTGGGTCTCATAATCTAAATTTATAATTAACTCCCAGCTGCTGCTGCTGCTGCTGCTGTAAGATTTCAAAGACATTTTAAGAAGCACAGGTCAAGGGAAGTAATATACAGCCTTACTACCCCACAATGAGGTGGAGATAGTTAACTGTCACACCTCTCAGTTTGCCAGAAACTTTCCTGACTTTAACATTGAAATTCCCATGTTTCAGGAGACATCTTGATTCCAGAAAAACTGAGACAATTGGCCATACTAAGTTAAAAAAAAAATCCTATAATATACATAGAAGTGCTTTGTAAATGACAAACAATTTAAAATGTAAAGGTATGATTATTATTATACCTTTGACAAGAAATAATTAGGCTTCTGAACTCTCTGAGCTCGCCTTTTGACTAGCTATCTTATTCCTTCCACAAAGCTCTAATTGTCAGACATTTCTAGTGTAGAAGCTAGAATCTGCTCCTCTTCCCTGTGTAGCTCCCTTCCACTGGCTTAGTTTTTCTCAGGGTAAGTTTCTAAATGCTTGATGAGGATCTCATCTGAGTCCCCCTTTTTCTTCCTTATTTCAAGTTCTCCCCCTGGGCAGAAGGCCCCTGCTGTGCTTACGTTGAAAAGAGCATGAGATTAAACACGTCAGAGTCAGGGTAGTGAGTGCTTGCAGCTTCTCACTGAAGACAGCAACTCAGAGGAGAGCATGGAGCTTTGAAGCTCAGATTGAGCTCTGCGTTGGGGAGGCTGACACAGTCCTCACCGCAGCTATATTGAGAATGCAATGACAGTCAGAAAAGGCTGAACACAGAGTCTGGGCACAGAATAAAATCCCTAAGGTAGCAACAGCTCAAGAAACCAGCAAGCACAGCCAGAAGAGGGCTAGCATTCTGGGATTCCTTTTCCTGGGTTTCTGAAATGTGGGTGATTTACCCTGAGATGTCCAGAGGGTACTGGTGCTCACCTACAAAGATAGGCTAGTGATGTTCAATGCATGCCGAGTGGTGTGTGTGTGTGTGTGTGTGTGTGTGTGTGTGTGTGTGTGTGTAGAAATGGGAAGTGAGTTTTGCTTCTGGTCTTTACATTATAGAATAATGTCTTCCAAAATAATCAATAAAATTTTCCTGGGAGCAGAAATGTCACTATGTCTTAGCTTTATAATGCATAATTGAGACACCACTTTGTGAGAATTTCAGCTTTCTTCTCTGTGCTTTAGGGACACTGTTCGGGATACTATCCTGGAAAAGTTTGCTGGGCCCTATGACAAAGGCGAGTACTCGCCCTCAGTCCAAAAGACACTCTATGACATCCAGGTGCTCTCCCTGAGGCGGGCTCCCCAGGTATGTGTGTTCCTCTCCACTCCAAAGGTTGAGACAACTTGTGTCTCCTGTCAGCTCCAAGAAAAAGTTGAGAGTTAAAATAAGAAAGTGGAAGACACATGAAAAATGACATCTGTTGTTGTTCAAAAGCTTGTTATAGCAAGTGAGAAGAGAGCAAAAAATGGAAAAATCTGTCCAACCTAAAAACACAGGCCACTATTACAGATCTTTAGTTTTCTTGAAAATTCTCTTTGAGGCCCTTCCACTTGTCTCTGACTTGAAGTGCGTATTCAGGGCATTTCAGTGCTGTGCTAGAGAAATAATTAGATGGAGATTCTATGTTTCGCAGGATCTAGAGAACAAAAGATAGGGAGATTCATTCCACCTATCTGTCTTCTCATCCATCCATTCATTAGACTTCTTTTTTCAAGTCAGAGTACTTGCACAGTATTTGAATTGGTTAATATATACAAAGATATCAACTAAGAAAAACTTTCCATGGTAGTAAAGAATTACTAAGAATAAAACATGACATAAATACTGGGATGGCAACTATATGACCAGAACTTCTAACGTTTTGGGAATAGGATAATGCACAAAGTCATTAGACATTATTGGTTGTTTTATCTCTGAAGGTAGATAGGGATGTACAGATAAATTAGAAATGCTCCTCTCAAAGAGATCTCAAAGAGCTTACCAGTCAGTGAGCAAAAAACAAACAAACAAACAAAACAAATAAACAAATGATGCAATGGCTAATAGATGATTATGGAAATGTAGAGGAAGTATCTAAAGCAGGTATAGGGGATAGGGCCAGCCACATTTTCTGGAAGAAGTGTATGAGCATGTATGTGTGTTTGCATGTGTGCATGCATGTGTGTGTGTGTGTGTGTGTGTGTGTGTATGTGCTGAGTCTTTGTAAACAAGTAAGGGTGATCTGGGCTTACACTCAAGGGAGATGGGTCAGAGCTGGAGACAAGGGAGCAGGTGGTATAATACAGTCAGTCACTGTTAAGAGCCAATCATGTGCGAAGTTCCCGCAGGGAAAGTCTTTCCACGATCCTAGACAAGAGATCAAAACCATTCAAGAGGACCTTTGTAGGCCCCTTATAGATTCTTTACTTTATCTTATTTTTAGGAAGCACTTTTAGTGGCTCTTAGGAACCACCAAAGAGAATAAGCAGATTGTGCAGTGCATAACTTGTCCTCTAGAAAGATCACTATGAGGACAGGGTGAAAGGATGAGGAACCACAGGCACAGACATTTGATTGGATGCTATTGCAGAATGTGGCAAGCAGGCTCTGAACCCAGGTCATGATGGGGATAGAGAAGTGCCATTCTTGGATCTGGACAAAAGAGGCCTCTTCAGTGGTCCAGCACTTTAGATGCCTCCTTTCCCCTCTTTTCTTCGACTTTACCTCTTCCTCTGAGTGAATTATTGGAGAAAAGGCAACTCACTCTCAGTGGCTCATAAATTCCCCAGAAGTTCCTGCCCACGTACTCCTGAGAGTATTTCCACAACCTCCAGAGGGAAGGCCAGGCTATTAGTATGAACACCTTTAGGCCTAAGAATGGACAGAGCAGCAGGGGTGACTTGACATGTGAGTTGGAATGTTTCTCTATGTGAGTCTGAGAGAGGAGACGGGACAGGCTGGGGACTGTAGGCCGACTCCTTACGTGTCATCACATCCTGGCATGGCACACCAAGGGTCAGAAAAATGAATTTAAACTGAGATTTTGAAGTTATGAGGAGGGTGTAATTGTTGAGGTAGAACAGAATATACCTGGGAAAGTTGTTTTTTATTTTTATTTGTTTAGCTTAACTTATAGCTTTTAAGTCTTTACACATCTGGCACAAGGATCTCCAACTATACTCTTACTCCAAGACATAGAAATGTTAGAGACAGGCCCAGAGAGAAAGGACAGGAATAAAAGCGAAGTTAGAGCATTGCATGGCCAGTTCCTGGAATCCAGTCAGATGTCAAAGAGATCTTCCAGGTTCTGGACTCAAAGCACCCTCACTTTTCTGAAAAGTGGATTTTCTGCACAAGGGGAGAGGAGTGGGCCTGTCATTTGACAATAGGAACAGCTGAGAGAAAATGTTGGGAAATAGAGGAAACATCAGACAGTACCTCAGAGACATAGCTGGAATCTATTCAGTGGGGCAGAGGATGGGGTGGAGTAGGAGAAGTGAGAACGCTGGGCTGCAGAGAGAGACTCACTGTTGCCCAACGTGTTGCATACTCTTGTGGCTTTCAGATAGAAGACATTGAAATCAGCCTGCCGAACATTCATTACTTCAACATAGACATGTCCAAAATGGGACTGATCAACAAAGAAGAGGTAAGAGAACTTTCAAACATCTAAAGCATACTTCTGCTCCAGCCTCCTGCCTACTTGTAAACTTGGGAATATGATGTCAAGGACTAAAGCTCTTAATAGCTACTGCTTTGGGAAATGTCATAGTTACACTGATCAGAGATGCTTCAGTGCCTGAGGCATTGGAGTACCTTCGAAGAACCCCTTAGAAGTACCTTAGAAGTGGATGGATGATTAAAGATGAGGATTGGAAGCTGCAGAGAGAAAAAGACAAAAGAGGAACAGAGTGTGCCCAAGGAAACAACTCTTGAGTTCTACTTCTTGGAAAAGAGCCACACAAGTTCACAGCTTCATTATTCTAACATGAGGCAGGCAAGAGAAAAGAAAATATTCTATTTTCATGTCCTTTCATCATTTCTGTCCTTTGACTAAGTAGTCATTTCAGTAGCATACAATGTACATGAAGAAGTTGAAAGAGTGTTTTTGTTTCTAATTGCAAATATACAAGGCAGGATGAGGAAATTCATTCTTTTGAAAGAAACATTTGTCTTAGAAAATGCAATGGCCCTGACTTAATCTGAGCTATAGCAGAAGGTTAAACCACTCAGTGTGTTTGATCAGGCAGCCTCAAGTCCTGACTGGTGGCCATTGCGGTCAGCTCCTGGGAGATCAGTACTATGCCCATACTTTCAAAGTGTAGATTTCTCCGTTAGATCCATCTGAAAACGTGAGTTGGGTAACTTCTTTTAGTATGTGTTAAGCAGTGAGATACTGCTAGGACTACCTATTGGCATGGTTCTTCTGCTCTAAAATAATATTCTTTGGTAAGTAAATGCCAAAAAAGGAATTTCCAGAAGGTCCTGTGTTCTTGGCCAGCTGACCCATGAGTCTTACAAGCTTTAGGTGCGGTACCTTGTTGTTGTTCTGAAAATACTGTTGGTGGACATGGGGGCTGAGACTGCAGGGTCCCTTCCTCTACAGTACCAGACTCACAGCTTCCTCTTCTATCCCTGCTGGGGTCCTGGAGGTAGGAAGTCATGGGTCCCTTTGGGTCAGTGCTCTGCTAAGCCCTAAGGGGCTGGCCATGCTGCCCCTATACCTCAGGGTTGCCTGGAGCCTCATTTAGAGCCCTTATCCAGGTGAGCACGAAGTGAAGTCTACCTATGAGAAACACAAAGTAGAGATACACTAACAGCAGCGAAGAAGTGACAAATGACAGGGTGGGAACAAAGAAGAGCTCTGAAAGCCCAGCTGTCTAACGCCGCTTAGCATTGTGCTAGCAGCCATGTGGCCCTCCGGTGCTCCTGAGGGCACTGCTGAATGATAGCACTGGACGATGATTGATGTCTGAAGTGAGTCATCCAGAAGAGGTCAGGTTGGACTCACTGCACTCTATTTTAAAAGCAGGGATATACAATGCATTTTAGAAACACTCATATTCCAATGCTGAAACTTTAAAAAAAAAAAAAACTGTTTAATTTTCTGGAAAAATCAATGTGTCTCTTAAGTATTGCTGGAAAGATAAAGCACTAACATGATTGGAGGAACTTTAAAGTAGGGCATGTACGTTTTGCTGATTAACAAGCTGTTTTTGCTGCTGTTTTCATACTGATTCATGGAAAGGAGAGGGCTGTTTTACATTCTCTAAAGTTACCATGTGATTTTTCTGCAGGTCTTGCTGCCATTAGACAATCCATACGGCAAAATTACTGGTACAGTCAGGAGGAAGCTGTCTTCAAAGCTGTGACATTGCGACCACATACAGTAGTCCATCTTAGCTGAGGAATTTGTTAAGTCATTTGTGATGTTGGAAATGTTTACGCAAATTCTCAGCCCAGTATATTATAGTGCACACTTTCCTCCTTCATAAAATAATTTATTTCTTTAAATTCAACGCAGCAAAAGGCATTATGTGGGTTATCTCATTAGTAATTATAATATGTTTTATGAATATAGTTTACTTTAAAAATGATGAATATTAGAATGATCATAAATCAATATTTCTTTTTGGTGGTTTGTGCATTCCTATGTTAGAGAAGATATAGAATCAATTTATTAAAAATGATCATGAATTAATGGAATTTTCAAATAATTAATTTGAGCACAAGTATAAAGAGCCATTATTGTTTTCATCTTGCTGATGCTTCTAGGTAATAAAACTGTAATAAAACTATCTTGAAAAATTTCATCATTGTGATTTAAATTGTTTGACGATTTCAATAAAAAATATCTGTAGCATATGTACAGTTGGTAGTTTATTTCTAGTCTGATACTACTATTATGATTTTATGTATTGATTTTTTTTTATGGCTTTGGAACACTTAAGGAATATTTAATACACATTGGGGTGTTGAAATCATTGTAAATTGTTTTTCTTTGAATAATACATACTCTACACACAAAGAACTATATTTAACAAATATGAAGTCAATATATGTGTAGATGAATATACATATAGAGTATGTATATGAATATATCAGCAATTTCTGGATAATGAGGTTATGAGTAGTTTTTCACCACACTTTCAGAGTCTTCTAAGTATGAACATTTATTGCTTTCACTTTTTTTAAGTATTGAATGCAGAGCCTACAGGATCTTACTACATAGACTGGACTTGTGGTGATCCTCCTGTTTTCAGCCTCGCAAGCACTGGGATTACAGGTGTGGACCACCACACCCAGCCACAGTCCCCATTTCAGTGACAGGCCAGCAAGGTACCGTGGGGATCAAACCCTGGTCCCTGCATCTGCCTAAGCAGGCACTTTAGTCTGCTGAGGTATCTGGTCGACCTATTTATTGCTTTCATGGTCAGAGAACTATTTGCCTTAGCTACTTTCTTGTTACTGAGGTAGATACCTGACACCCACAACTCTGAGGTGGGAAGGTTTACTTGGACTCACAGTTAGTAGTAGTTTCAGTACGTAGTTGGCTTGGTCCAAGGTAGGGCAGCATGGCCGAGGGGTGTGGCAGAGGAGAAGGTCCCTGGCACAGTGGACAGGAAGGAAAGCGGGACCAAGGAGAGGAAAGGAGGAATATGGACCCTTGGAGACCATGCTCACAGTGAGCAACCTCTTCCTAGCAGAAGTCACCTCCCAATACCGTCCCCAGCTATGAACCTATCTGTGGACACATCCAGTGAAGAGCACCGCACACCCATGATCCCATCACCTTTCCGGAGCTTCACCTGAGAGCCCATGAGACTCTGGAAGGACATCAGATAGAACCCCTAACACTAAGCTTTGTAAGTTATAATTTCAAAAACCCATGGTTAAAACCTATTCATCTGAACATTTTATAAAATGTTCTTCTTTTTAAAATTTTCCTTTAATTAAAAAATAAATTTCCAGTTCTTTAGAAATGCTTACATTTGAGCTCAGTGTTATTCAATAATTTTACTTTATTCATTATTATACTACTACAACCTAAAGTAGTAGAACTTCATTACTAACACTGATAGCAATGTGGTGAGATACCTATGCCAATTAACTGAAGAGAAAAGGTTTATTTTAGCTCATGGTTCTGGAAGTTCCCATCCATGCCCAGGTGGTCCCTTTGTCTTGGGCCTCTTGCAAAAGTGGTACATTACAGTGGGAGCAAATGGAGAAGCCAGAGCTTTCATGCCATAGCTAGGAGTCAAAGCAGAACCAAGTTCCCACAATCCCCTTCGAGAGCATGTCCTGATAACCTAAGCATCTCCTACTGCTTCCCTGCAACAGCACTCTGGAGACCAAGCATTTTACTTGTGACAGTTGGAGACATTTACCTAAATGATAGCAATGGTGTGAACTCAAACACGTCTAAGTCCTGGTGTCACCTTTTGCTACATATGTGATAACTTTCCTCTTCTATAAAATGGAAGTGAAAGTAGAACCTACTCTGTTTATATTTATGGATTGAGCAACTCAAGGTTGTGAAGAGTTATGGCAGTTTTTGTACCTGGCACACAACATTTCTAGGCCAATGTTGATCAAATGTCATAAGTAGCCTGCCTTCTTTTCAATTGCTATCAGGCTATGAGCTGACAATCTCTGTCACTGGCTTGTGTGAGTCAGGTGAGGGTGGGGATCTTGAGTAACTCAACCCTATGAGATGCTGGAGGCCATTCATAAGCTAGTGATTACTTAGAACACAGATTAAGAAAAAAGAAATAACTTGATAAGGAAGGTTTTATGCTACATTGAATACTCATGCTACCCAATGTGCTTCTACAACATGTAAATTGCAGGGCCAAATGGCTGGTACATTCCATTCCTCTGTTAATTTGATAATTCTGTTTCAAGAGGAGAGTTTAACATGAATGCTTAAAAAAAACCAACAAACAACAACAAAAACTTAATTAGGCCTTTCTTACTTGATGTTCTCTTCTCTGCATAAATTCTAGATACTTTTTTTTTTTTTTTTTTAAAGAAAAAGTCTACGTTCTAACACAATCTTTGTCGGACTTTGTTGGTGTCTCTGTTACCCCAGGAGAAATGGCAGCAGGAATGAAGAAAACATAGATAAGACAAGAGTTGGGTTCAGGCGGTGGTCTGTTCGCCTGATTGATGAAGTAGGGGCATTTATTTATACGTTTGCAAAGTTAATGTCACATGACACAAGGCTGGCTAATGACTAATAGCTGACATTAACCAGTCAGGATGCTTACCTCAGGGCTGAGGTAGCTTGACTGCTTTAAGCGTGAAGGCCTAGTCCTCCTCTCACATAGTTGACCAATTTCCAGCTTCGGCTGCTCCCAACAAATCCTTTGACAGAAATTGTAGCACATTTCATACGCGTGCACATTTTGCTTCTCCTGATCCCACCAAATATTCACTGCAATGGATTGCAAATAAACTATGGGATGTTATATTCCAGATGCATGTTGGAAACGCTGTAGTTGATCCAATTGTCCAGGAGGAAGCTCCTGCTTTGTGAAGGATGTCTCCTTGGGGTCAGAATTGGTTTCACCTCTTTCTATTGGCTCTGGCACAGGAATGCTCTCACAATACTGCCCCTTGTCTTTCTTCCTGTCCTTCCCCTGTGCCCATCCTGAATACTTTCATGGAAGAATAACGCAAGTGATTTCAATGCCATGAGCTTTGTGGAGGTAGTTTTTATGGCATTCTGCGGAGCAAGCTACAATTTGGGACTTGTAGTTTTGTCAGTCAAGATTCTGCCTAAGGCTGTTCCATATCTTGCAAATCTTGTCATATAATGTTTCACAGTGACAGAGTCAGAAACTGTGACCCATTCCTTTTCTTTTCAGAGCTGGGCATAAGTCCATATTATTCTTTATTTTTAGAAAGTGATTTTTCTCTCTCTTTTTAAATGTTCACATAATAGAAAGAAATCTTTTGAGGTAGCATTTTACTTATTTGTCATTTAAATAATCTTTGTCAATCTCCTGAAGGTTTTAACTGCAGAAACTTGAACTTTTTTCTAACCTTTTTATGTTTTGTCCTGAAAGAACATTTCCTTTCCTTCAGACTCTGAGCTGCATAGAATTTTCCCTTGTAGTCACCTTTGTAAAATCTTTGTAAGTTTTGTCTCCTGCCTATCCTTAGGAGGAAGCCAAAGTTTGTTTCCAAGGACATGGATTTCAAGCCACCTAACCATACCTCACTTCTGCTTCCAAAGGTTCAAACTCAACTTTGGTGTAGGCAAAAACTTTAAGATGCTATGGTACATTATCCAGCTTTCTCTTGAATCCACTCATCCCCTTCCTTAACACCAGGAGTGTTGGTCTCTGGTGGATTATTGTCACTTCAAGAATTCATTTGGCTGAAAGAACATCTTTCTCAATTTTATACTCACTCCCTTGGAGCAGTTCACAGCCAATGTCTGGTCCACATGAGAGATGAAAATTTCTGGTACCTTGCCTCAGTTGGGACAACTCCACTGGTCCACTTCATGCCCAGAGCTTCAGACTGGCTCAGGGTTTTATTACAACTGTTTAACTTCTCTCTCTGCTTAACCTGCTCCTTTCATTCCTCACAGTGTCATTCCAGAGAGCACCTCCAGTGAACCTCCTGCCCGCAACTCTTGGGCCTTGTTAGGATTTGTTTGGGGAAGCTGACTTGTGCTACTAGGAGAGGTTGTAGAAAAGAGACTCTAAAGTGGGATTTTGGAGCTGGCTCTCCCACTGGTTAGCTGGCAATGAGCCCCTGGAGTGCTGTAGTCATGTAGTGGTTGATATCTTCTCCAGAGGTGAATTGAGCTGGGATACTGAAGGAAAGAAATGAACTGGCTGGGATAATATCTCAAATGCTTAAGAACTCTAAGAAAAATAGTTATTATAAGGACTATAGAATTTGGATGGATGTGTTTGGAAAATTTAATGCATTAAGGATGATAGTGAGATGTTGAGGATGAGTAATAACCAACATAAGGCAAAATGGGAAAGCAAAGAGGCCCAATTGGTAATATATAAACAAGGTTTATATCCATGTGGAAGAGAAGGCTTGGGCTTGAGCCTTCCAAGGAACACTGAATTCTTAACCCTGACAGATGCCTCACACTAAGGTCCAGTTCCTGATTAATACACTTGAAATTGTGAATCCTAAGCTTTCCCTGCATTTTCTGGCCAACAGAACTGGTTTGCTCTCCTCTGTTAGAAGCCAGTATGTTCCTCTTGTTTGGGGAGTTTCTGCCTACAGGAAACTCATACCCTTTTGAGATCCATATGACCTCCTTGCCATCAGACCTGTATGTCACATCATAAACCAACGTAAGTGCTTGATCAAACACATGAAAATTTCAAATTAAGCAAGAGAGAAATACTTTCTGTTCTCATGGGATGGACAGCTACCTATATATTTATGCTTTTGTTCAAGGACTCTGTTAATTCTCCTGGCCTTTGTGTGTTAGACTGGAGAATCTGGACACACCCCAGGTGATGCTGGTCCATTGTATTCATGATATCATGTTAACTGGACTAGACTAAAAGAAGGGACATTTGTACTGTGAAGACTAGTAGACCCCTATTAGGGGGATGCCACATTATTGAAGGTTTCAGGAGGCCAGAAGTCTAGGACAAGGATTGACAAAATCTGTCTCCATCAGTTGTTTTTGTAAATAAGGTTGTACTGGAACATTTTGCGTGAGTTCAGTCTGTAGTTGCTGTTCTTCTTTTTTTTTTTTTTTTTTTTTTTTTTTTTTTTTTTTTTTTTTTTTTTTTTTTTTTTTTTTTTTTTTTTTTTTTTTTTTTTTTTTTTTTTTTTTTTTTTTTTTTTTTTTTTTTTTTTTTTTTTTTTTTTTTTTTTTTTTTTTTTTTTTTTTTTTTT
>PVKN010012902.1:0-20366 GCA_004027915.1 Capromys pilorides
TACAACTAACTAAACAAGGTCTTGCTTTGAGTACGACCAGGATGGTGATTATAGATCCTGTGAATACCACAATGAGGGAGGTTAGTCTTCCTCTGCAGTCAAATAAGGAATCACACCATCTGTGGCTATCATAGCCATTATATAATTGTTTTCTTTCTTCCTCATCCTTACCTAGTTTTTCTAGGGTTTCCATAAGAGCTGCCGAGTTGTTAGCATAAAAACAACTTTCTTCTCCTAGGCTTGCGCAAAGCCCTCCTTTTTCATGAATAACAATTTAAGCCTTCTTCTGTCTGGCAGCACCACTCTTGCTAAGGAGTTTACTTCTTTTACCACAGCCAAGACTTCAGCTACATTTTCTTCTGTGCCACTGGTTATTGGATAGAGCCTTGGAAGGCCAATTTCTGAGGGTGCTCTGGCCCCTATGTAATTCATGGCAGGGCTGAACCAGCAAGAAAGCCCAGCATGTGAGTGGAACTTCATCCATCAGACAGGCCCAGTATGGAAAAATGCTGCAGAACTCGTGCAGAGAGGCTAGAGACAAAACTCACCTAGCTGATCCAGCAGCAAAACATCTTGCCCAAGTGTCACAGCAGATTCACCTCCAAAGCCAAAGGACAAGGATCCCTGCCCCGGTCAATCTAACTCATCCACCACATCCAACACAAACATATCCTTTTTCTCTCTTCTCTCTTTATTAATCATCTTTGGACACTTTCTCTTAAAGTGACCCTTTTCCCTACAATAAGTACACTGTCCAGCTGCCAGGAAATGCTGAGACAACCCTCTCATCTGTTCTTTTCTCCCTCATCTCCACATTTAAGCTGAGCTTCCTTACACATAGCTGACATCACTTTCCCCTTTTCCTGTTTCATTCTGCATTCTCTCTGCTATGAAACACCAGCTGAGTGGTCTCGTCTGGTTCTGACAAGTGCTTTGCTGAAAATCCCGCTAAATTCTGCAGCTTGCTACATCTATCAGGGACCATTTGAGCTGCAAAGACTCATTAAGTTTTGACAATGCTCAGGTGCGTCCAGGTCAAATGCAGTGCGCATTTGATAAGCCTCCATGACACATTCAAGGAAAACTGCAGGACTCTCATTCAGTCCTTGATAGACCTCTGCTAGCTCTGTCAGTTAGTGGGGCAGGGGAAGAGCCTTTCTATAGGATAGTCTGCTAATCCCTTAAAGGCTTCACTCCATCTTCTGTCTTGTAATTCCAATTAGGCTCCTCCTTGGGCAAAGCCTGGGCTACAGCTGCCTCCTTTTCCTGTGATATTCCCCTTTTCTAATCTCACCTGTTCCTCTGCTGCCCTTTGAATTGTTTGTTTGCTGTGAAGTAAACAGTCATCAGGATTTGTTGACAGTCACCCAAGTGGGGCGGCGGGTCTTAATCACTGATTCTAAGGAGATAATTAAAGTGTGCAGCTGCTCCATGAAAGAGGGACTGTGCCTGCTCCGGTTGTATAAATTGCTAGTAGAAAAGGAATGTACACTAATATAAGAGTTTCCCTCCTTGCTCTGCTAATAGCGTCTGTCTGAGAGGCAAAACCAAAACAGGGTCAGAGGATAAAGCTTCCTCATGCCCCGCTCCCCACAGGCACAGGGAAGCATTGTTTGTGCCAGCAAAATGTACATGGGACACAGTGTTGGCATGCAGAAGCCCTTCCCTGGGTCGTGGACCTGTACTGGCCTCTTCACTACCCTGTCCACATGGAGCAAGTCCCTACTCTGGGAGTTCAAAAAGGAGGAGGAGCTGCAGCACTCTGGTGAGATGGTCGACTTGCTCAGGGGCTGAGGGCAGAATGAGGCACTTGGACCCTGATGATTTCTCCTGACCAGTGCAGGATCAGGGATTACAAACGCACACAATCCTGAGCAATCGACATAATGTTCTCCTTGCGAACAGCCAGAGATCCACACAGTGGTCCCTCACCATGTTGTGTTTCAACGTGTGTGGAATCATTGTTTTGAGGGTTTCAGAACATATTAATCTTAAGTACTTACTGCAGATTCTGTTTATATATGTACTGTTTATAGTTTTCATGTGTTTTGCCTAAGATACATTTAAAATACATTGTTAATTCTAACATATTAAAAATACTAAACCAAAATAAAATGCAGCTTACAGTATTTATTTCATTAAAGGAATACTAACTATACTGTATATTATACATATGATGTCAACATCATGTAGTTTTATGTTTTTATAAAGTGGTTAAGAATATTAGAAATGTTTCTAAAAGTGTAGGAAAGTTTTATTAGAGTGTGGGTAGGTTTTATAAAGCCTTTTTTGAGATTTGAAAATAGGATTCTATTTTATTTTATTTTTTTACAATAATTAATACATTGCATATTGTCTTCATCATAGTTGTTCAGAGTACAGATGCAGGTATGATTTCTTGTCTAAACATCGTTAGAACAGATCTTTCTTTTCATTGCACAAAGAGAATTTAGATGTATATATAGTTCAATAGTGCATACCAGTAGCGGATTTATATATGTATAACTTTGCTACTTTGCTGATTTTCACTGACCACGGGGTGTCTGAAATGTAGCCTCCTGCACTAGTGAGGGACCACTGCATGAGGAGGGAGATCTGGCTCCGGCTCCTTGTCTCTGTGCCTAAAACTCTACTACGAGAGGCTCAGTCATCAGCCAGCCAGCCTGCTCTGAAGGAAGGCCATTCAGGTTTACACACCATGTTGAGCAGTCCTTTTGTCTTCTTTACCACATATTCACCTTTAAACTCAGCAAAGTTCCAGATTATGAAATTCAGCATGCTTGCTTTGCCCTCTGCAGCCCCCATAACAGGAATCCCACTTTTCATTCACACAAATAATAAAGTAGGAAGCTAATGTAGTTTGACACAATGGCAATGACTATAACAAGAGCACAGTTCACAAGGCCTGACTATCTCCCAAATAGATGGTTCCAAGTGCCAAGAGGGGCAGGAGCAGGACAGTTGAACTCCTCTAGGCCACACAACTGATTCCATTGTAACGTGAGGGCGCAGGCACATCCAGGAATGCTGACACAGTGGGAAAGACACAGAGAAGACAATTCTGACAGACCAATAGAAAACAATATCTCAGGAAGAACCTTGTGTCTCTGGAACCTATTTTAGCTAATTTCAAAGCTTCAGCCTGGTTTAAACCAAAACAAATGCAGAGGTCATCTCTCACTCACAAAATGACCAAAGCTAACAACTCAGGACTCACCTGAGAGAAATGACAACCGCTGAGGCTCTTGCCAGATGACAGAAGAACTAAGGACATGCTGCCCACTCTGGGGCAGGGCCCTTTTGAACAAACCAGTCTTGTTAGGATTCAGAATAAGAGCCAGTTAGATCTTACCCAGTAAGAGAATGTGACTCCTGTTGTCCCCTTAGCAGTGGTGTCCTCCAGCCCTCAGCCCCATGCACAGGGCCAGCTAAACACAGCCCCAGCACCAAAGCCACCCAGAAACAGTTTGCAGGCCCCGAGTCCAGGTGCCCCCCAACACAAGGGTCTCGCTTCTTGAAAACTTCGCTGATAGCCTCCAAATGAAGCAGCTTGAGATAATTTCCAGAGAGAAGAATGGAGGAAAACAGAGTTCTCCTCTAATGTAGTTGAACTAGGCACTGAGACCACTTCCAACAGAAAGTGTACAGTGCTCAACTTTGTTTCACCTCAGCTCACAGATCCTCTTTGATTTCTAGAGAAACTATGATAAAATGTGGGCAATACTGACTTGGGTAGTCTAAGGCTATTACTGTGGTAGGTCAGAACTGGGTCATGAGAATTTATGAAAACATAGAGTTGAACACACTTCTTTGTAACTTATTCTATTTTCATTCTTAGAACTCTTACACTTTAGGGTATCTTAACAAGGATTGGAGGGAGAGAGACACTCCAGACAGGATGATAAAGAGTTAGCTCTGCCTCTGTCTCTGAGATAGATGAAAGGCTAAAATGAAGCTTCTTCAGTCAGGATAAAATTAACCCATTCAGAGCCACAATCACCTACATTGAAATTTGTGTTGTTTATTTCCAGTACTCAGACTCACATGTCTTCTCAGTACATATTAAGGCCTTGGAAGAAAATCAAAGTAAGGGTGGACCAGATAGCTTAGCAGACTTCAATGCCTGCTTTGGCATAGTGCAAGTGTTGTAGACAGCTGAATTAGATAGAAATATTATAGGCAGTCAGACAGGGCCCGGCCCTCAAGGATGACATGGAATGCAAGGTGACTTTCCAACTAGAGACAGACATTCCTCTGCCTTGGGCCAAATCTTAAGACAAGAGTAAGCAGAAGCAACTACATACTTCCTTAAAGGTGGGCATCAGGGATTGATACGCTAAATAAGTATCAGTCACTTGGAAAGAGTCAGAAGCCCAAGCTCAATAGGTGATACTCTTGCCCTCTTGCTATGCGACTTGCCTTCCCACTGGGAGAAAGCAAGTGGGGGGAGGGGCGTGATGGTCACCATCATTCCTGGAGAACAGAGAGGGTCAGACGTGGCTTCAGTTCCAGAACTGGCTCAGTGGCAACAGCATCTACTTCAGTGTGTATCGCCTGCAGTGCCAGCAAAGGGCAGACTGTTGTGGCCGAGTCAGAAGCACAGCTGTCCTGCGGACTGTAGGAGCAGTTATGGGCCGACAAGAACACGGGAAAGAGCTCGACCACATTTGAAATATCGTACAGTCCTCTGGATTCTGAATATGTGTAAAACTATGCTTTGTTGGACTTTTACTCTCTAGTTTTCACAGGATTTGAGCATAGTCTTAACTTAAGAAAATAAAAAAAAAAAGAATGGAAAGAATTTAAAGCAAATATTTACAAAAGAAGTAAATAGCAGGCACATATGACAACTTGGCCCAACTAAACAGGAGCCCAAAATGAGCCTGTGGAAGTTATTGTGTTAAAAACTTCAGTCAAATCATGAGCATTTCAAGCTTGAAAATCCCATAAGTTGTTATGTCTCAACCTCACCACTAGATGGCAAACTAACTCCTGATTAAACACGGACTTGACCTTAGGACTCCCGGGAAAGTAGCTTCAGTGTCCACACAACCATAGGAGCCCTAGGACGTGGGAAGTACTTCTGAAGTGACATTTTCCTCATGAGCCACTCTCTGAATATTTTCGGTGTTATTTCTGATCTTCAGCAGCTGCAGTCTGACGACTTCAAACTTCCCTAAGGAGATCCAAAGTAGGTCAGCACAGTGGACAGCGCTGAACAAGGCTTTGCAGGAGAGCAAAGGCCAGGACTCCAGCTGGCTGTGTGCAGTAAGGGGAACAGACTTCAGGGGAGCAGGGAAGAACCCCCGGAAGGCGCCATTCAGTGCAGAGCAGAAGCACCCTGGACTGGACGAGTCCCATACAGGAAAGGCCATGTGATTTCAGATTTGCACATGGGTCCTGAGCTCGATGATGCACACAGTCCACAGTGCAGAAGGGCCAGGCACTGAGGGATCTATTGCTCTTACTCCACCTGCCTGTAGGTAAAATGTAATGGCAACCTTAAAAATGATAGATTATTCATACAATTCTCTAATACTTTATGGCATTAACATAATGCACACTGTATGTGTGTGCCTGTGAGCGTGTGTGTGTGTGCGTGTGTGTGTGCGTGTTTGTTTCACAGGGCTATTCATCTTTCTAAGCAGAATAATGCCTGACTGAGACAAGACTCAGGGGTGTGATATTACTGACCTCTCTCTCTCTCTCTCTCTCTCTCTCTCTCTGTTTCTCTCTCTCTCTCTCTCTCTCTATCTCTCTCTTTCTCTTTCTCTCTCTCTTTCTCTCTCTCTCTTTCACTTTCTCTCTCTCTTTGTGGGACCGGTATTCAAACTCATGACCTTGCACTTGCCAGGCAGGCATTTGTGCCATGGAGCTATCTCCCTGGCCCTTTTTTTATATTACGACTGGCTCAGCCCAGCCTGGGGGTGAGGCTGGCACAGCATGTGGTGCTGGAGATCGAAGTGCAGTCCCTGAAGTTGCCTAAGCTTTCCTAAGCAGGTGCTTTAGACCACTGAGCCATTTCGCTTGCCCCACAACAACTTTCTTTTCTTTGTATTTTTTTTGTGTGTGTGTGTGTGTGTGTGCACCAGTGTTGTCTAGCTACACATGGCAAGGACAATAAACTTCTTGTAAAAGACAGCATGTCCTAGGATCATGAGCCACCTGTGATTACCTGAGAGATAAGATCAGAGAGGAAGAAGACAGTGGAGCAGTGTTGTGAATGATGTTGGTTCTTCTAATAAAACACGGCTCTAATGACTTTGCCCCAAGTTTCTCCCAGACATAGTTATTTAACTATTTGATACAAAGAGAAAATGAAGCCCTATTGAGGCCACTGGGTGTTAAGCCAAATATTATCAATTCAGGGTGGTGACGGAGGCAAAACAGAAAAACATCAAAAACCCCAAAACTTCTCCACTGCCATCAAAATGCTACTTGAATTCTAAAATTTCCAACATTTGGATTTCTGTTTACTAGCTAATAGTGTGTACCATATTTGCCTCTAAATTCTTATGTTATTCAGAAAAGATATTTGGTAGGAAGCAACCTGGAGGGTCTTCGCCATCAGTAAGAACACAGGCAGCGTCCTCTGTGTCTGTGGGGTTGGAGACACTGAGGCCAAAGGACCTGAGAGACGTGACTGCCTGTGTCCTGTCCTGGCATTTCAGGCGTGTTGAGTCAATGTCTAGACGTATCTAACTCAATTCAAATAGTTTAGAAATATTATTACCTTCATTTTTCTTCTCATTTTTCACCCATCATAGATTGTACACTTCTATTTCCTTTAAATGCTCCCAACGCCAAGGGTCACCACCTTAGAATTGTGGGTAACATCTACACATGACAGGTTCAAGTGCAGAACCAGAAAGAGTGTCGGGTGTCATAACTCACACTGCTGTTTGCAGGGATTCTTCCCTATGGCTCCAGGGGAACAAACATAGTCTAGGCAACAGATTTGACCTGGTCTGGTCTTGCCTGAGACTTGAGGTCCCTCCACATTTCAGAATTACTGAGATGTGGCAGCCCTGCAGCTGGGCCCAGCTGCCCTGCTCAGCTGCTGCTGATTTGCATGTCTGAGCTCACAGCACTGCACCCTGAGGATTTATTAGGGAGCTCAGGGCCTGTGTAGGAGTCAGTCCTAGTCAGGACCCACTGTGGACATGAGGCTTCCTGCTCAGTGCTTGGGGCTCCTGCTGCTCTGGCTCCAGGGTAAGACAGGGTGGTACTGAGGATTTCCTCAGCCCTTGGGTCAGTGTAGCCTAGACCTTTGCTGAGGTTTTCTTAAAGCCTGACAGACTGTGTGGATCTTTGCGTTTATGTTTCCCATGTCAGCTGTGCGATGTGACATCCAGATGACCCAGTCTCCACCCTCCCTGTCAGCATCTCCTGGAGACACAGTCACCATCAACTGCAGAGCCAGTCAGAACATTTACAGCTATTTGAATTGGTATCAGCAGAAACCAGGGGAAGCTCCTAAGCTGCTGATCTATGGTGCAAGCAATCTGCAATCCGGGGTCCCATCGAGGTTCAGTGGCAGTGGATCTGGAACAGATTTCACTCTCACCATCAGCAGCCTGCAGCCTGAGGATGTTGCCACTTATTACTGTCAGCAGGGTTATATCCCTCCCACAGTGACACAAGCCATGACATAAACCTCCCAAGAAGAAAGAAGTGTGAGCCTGGGTGGCCCCAGCTGCACCTCCTGAGGTAACCACCTGCTGAAAATGTTTTTCAGAAGCAGCCAGGCTCTGAGAGTCTCTGGAGGACTTTACAAGTCCTCAGGGATTCTCTTCTTCACCATCAGTGGTTTTTCTTCTCCCCAACCCCAGCAGCCACGAATATCAAAAGCCTGCTTGATATAAAGGAAAGTGTGTGAAGCCTGCTGATTTCCTGCTATGGCAGCATTTGGAACTCAGTGAGCCCAAGCAAAACCATTCAAGGCACATCAGCAGCAAGGGTTTAATACCATGAATTGTAATCTATCTAATGTTTTACTGCCCTGAGTAGTCAGAGGATCTGAGAAGCTCATAGTGGGAACAGGGTGTTCTCTGAATTAGACAGCTAAGGATGATCTTAAGGCTGTTAAGAAAACCAAGGGTAGAATTGTGACTCTGTCTCTTGCCTGAAGCATTTCTTCATGTGAGTTTCCAACCCCCACCTCTAGCATGTATCCAACTACTGATTTCTCTAAGCACTAACCCTACTCAGTCTTTGGAAACTCACACGTTTGCCTCTCGCTAGTCAGCTCTACAGCAATGTGTAGAAAGAAGAATGGATAGGAGAAATCTCCCATCTGAATGGTGGTGATATTGGGGATGGACATCTCACAGTCCAGGGTGGTCACTGTTGAATTTTCTCCATTTTTTCCAATCAGAGTGTGGCACCCAAATATGCTTGAATGAGTTCCCATTTGTTATTTGTGAATACTGAATCATTTCCTGCAACATCATTCTATCGTGTAGCACATCGACAAGAAGGGTTAATGACGTGACCTATGTAGAAGCTCCCACTGGGAGTTTCATATCAACAGGCATTTGATAAGCTTGCCTTGACAGCAAAACAGAAGTGATTTTTCATACTAAACAGATTTGAAAGTATAAAAGAAAAAAAGACGTTTGGGTAATTGTTGTTGGTCTTTTTATATCATCCACATTTGACAAAGAAGACTTTCCAATAAAGCTTTCTGAAAACCTGACTGAATGCATTTATATATCCCATTGCAGGTGTGCTCTGTGACATCCAGATGACCCAGTCTCCAAGCTCCCTGTCTGCCTCACTAGGGGAAAGTGTCACCATCAGGTGCCAGGCCAGTCAGAGCGTTAGCAGCAGCATAGACTGGTATCAGCAGAAACCAGGGAAAGCGCCTAGTTGCCTGATCTATAACGCAAAGAGTTTGCACTCTGGGGTCCCAGCGAGGTTCAGCGGCAGTGGGTCTGGGACAGATTTCACCCTCACCATCTCGAATGTGGCGCCTGAAGACTCTGCCTCTTATTAGTGCATGCAGCACAGCAACCTCCCTCCCACAGTGATACACGCCATGGCATAAACCTCCCTAAACGCAGAAGTGGGGGCTGGGCTGTCCAGCTGCTCCTTCTGGGACCCCCACTGCTGAAAATCTTTCCAAGGTGCAACCAGGGTTTCAGAGTCACGACGATATGGAATATGAGTTTAGAAATTCCCTTCTCAACATCTGTGGTCTTTCCTCCTTCTCAGCCTTATCAATCCAGGGAGTCACAGCCTTTTTCAGCATGAAGAGAAGACGAATGTATCAGAATCTGTGCTGTGGTGCCACTTGGAGCTCATCAGGTAGAAGTCAGGCTTTCAGATTTCTCCAAGCAGGAGGTGTTTTCATGAGGAGAATTATCTCTGCTCAGCAGGGTTCGCTCTCCTGAGGGGAGGAGACAGGGGAACCCAGCAGCACACAGCGCCTCTGCTCTGTTCCCCTGAGCATAGAACACCTAGGAGCAGACAGCAGAGCCCTCAGGGTCTCTGCTGGGCAGAGAGAGCCGGGTGGATTCTGAGTGCATCACTGGTCACGGCCCCCTCCGTGTCTGTCTTTAGGCTTCAGCTCTGTTACACATCTGCCTTTGGAAGTTACCAAGCCCTGAGTCCTCTTTTCCTCAGCCCTCAGAAGTTCATTGTGATACTGTGGCCTTGACAGCAAGGGGTTCTGGGAAATTTACTTTCTGAAGTGAAGGTGGAAGTGTGGCTAGGACACAGTGCAGTGTGACACTATTGCACTGCATCTCAGATTTGTCCAGTCATGGAGACAGACGCAAAATATGCTAGAATGTGTTTCTGTTTATCAGCTATGGATGCCGGGTCATAGCCCACAATGTTCTCAAGTGCCAGACTAAAATGAGTGTAAGAAGGGAAGACAAGGAGTGTGGGGAAATCGATGCCTACGGTTTTAATCCAGAAATATTGGAGAAACCTTTGTGGCCAAAACGAAGCAGAATTATAAAAATTCAACATGGAATAAAAAATTGAAAATGAATAAATAGTAGTGAAAGTGATGGAAACATTTTAAACGCCCTTTTTGAAACTTACTGAAAGACTGAAGTTCACTTTTCTCAAAATGCTATTTTCAACACTGTCCTGTTTCCTTTAAATATCATTGTGGCGTCTGATCACCTGTTTTATCAATAACTGACCTTTCTGAAGTTGTTAATTTATTTGTGTAGTGCAGGGTCCCGCTATGCAGCTAGGACTCAGCAATCCTCCTGTCTCAGCCCCTCTAGTGCTGGGATTCCAGGTGTGCTCTACCAGGCCCATGTCAGCGGCTGGAACAGCTCACCTGGGGTACCGGGGCCAGCGTCGCTTGTGGTACTGGGAGTGTAACTCTGCTCTTTGCACTTTGATTCTTCACAGTTAGTAGGAAGGTATTTATTTAGACCCCTGAGGAAGCTCCGCAGTTGACATTTCTAACCTTTGGTCTGAGTGAGTTTCTGGTGTTTTACCAAATAGGAGGACAAGACTATAGAATGGAGCCTCATAATTTAAAAGTTAGCATATTATGCAGTCTTTTTTTTTTTTTTGATTAATTATGCTTCAATTTCTTTACAAAATGGACTTCAGTTCTTACAGGCAAGAGCACCCTTCACCAGGTTATTCTTAGGTGCCAGGAGTGACCCCAACTGGAACAAGCAAAGTCCTAGGTCCACCTGTGTGATAGTGGTTTAGAGTGACAGGCGTGCTGAAGCGATCCTATGTGTGCAGATGATCTGCCTCTTCCTGTAGAGAAAGAAAGCAACATGCAAACACGGAGGACCCTCCTCCTAACTGGGAAGAGTGAAGGAGCCGGATATTTAATGTGGAAAAAAAACAACTATAAAGCTCTTGAGTGCCAATTCCTGAGGCTGAGGCTTAAAGTTCAATAAAATGAATATTCAGCAAAGTATTTGGGCTCGTAGTAAATCAGTGTGGCCATGAGTAATGAAGCCCACAATGGCACAGCAAGGAGCAACATGGAACAGCAGCTCTGCCCTGGTCCAGAGTTTGATCCCTGGTACCGCAAAAAATAAATTAATTAATGAAAAGAATTAAAAAAATGAAAAAATTCACAATTTCATTGACAGAAGAAAAGTCAGCCTACCATGTGGAAATTAACACTGGCAGCTGTTCTTTAGACAGATGTGTATAGAACACACAAAATCTCAACACAACTAGACCCTCAGTAAAGAGGATCCAATCACAAAGTGCCCACCTAAAACCAACAATTGCTTCTCAAAAGAAGAATTACAAGTGGCCAACAAGCACCCAAACATGCTGAATGTCTTTGATGCAGAGAGAGCTGAAGAGGAAAACAAAAGATTCCGGGCTCTCACTACAGTGGTGCATGGATACTCAGCTTTATAACAGCAGAATTCCAAAGACCAATGGCTCAATAGTGGCCCTGTGACCATTAAATGGTAAGGGAGAAATAGACTGGCCTGGTTATGGGCAATGGATTACGAGGCTGTCATCAAGAAGGACACATTGAGTCATGTGTAGAAACTGGGAGCTCTGGGTTTCTAATGTTAAGTTAAGTGCATCAGAGCCACAACAGCAAAGGCCTCCTGGTGTGAACTAGAGGAGAAAGACAAGTGCAGACTGAAGAGAAGCTAAGGGCTACACATTAGGATACAGCTGGATCCTTTACCACAGTGAAGACATCTGTTGGGTAAAATGGGAGAAAGGACAGAAAGGGGGAGAAATAAGATGGGTCATCTCAGGGACCGTCTCACCCACCCAAAACTAATTATTATATCCCACAAACATGTACTTTGAGAAATTTAATCTTCTAAAAATCAAAGACATTAGTTAATAGTAGATAAAAGAAAAGAGTAAGGTTATCTTAAACATAAAATAAAATTTCTCATTTACTAAGTGATACATATCTAAGGCACCTGAAAAATCACTGTGCTCCAATGACGGAAAGCCCAACTGTTATAACATCCAGTAGTCTTAGAGTTCATTGCATACAATAAGGAATTTTATTTCTGTTCTTCCTGTTTTATAATCCGTTGGTCCTGGCTCCCAAGGGAACCCATGAGCGCTTCAATCTGACTGCAGCTGTGTGCAGCCAAGGGTTTGCTCTGCAGACAGCTTCTCTAGCAGGCATCAGAAATCTCTCCCTATTTCTGACTTCTAGCCATCTATGGGTTCATTGCATCTACCCATTTAGAGTTTCACAGCATGAGGCAGCATGGCCCTGTGTTAGGCTTGAGAATTAAAACCTCTCCGATGGGGTGGGCAGCTGGAAGTGGGCTAGGTCCCTGGGCACTGTCCTCCTGAGGGCACTAACCCATGGGAGAGTGCACAGATGCACGTGCTGTGAGGTTGGGCTCCAAAGACTTGAGCCACTGCACCTGCGACGTGGAGGGCTGCCTTCCTGCACCCTGTGGCTTCCCTTCTCTCTGTCTCTTTGTGTCACTCTGTCTTCCTTTGCCTCTTTTGGTCATTCTTCCTACCTAGCTGAGCTTTCCTCCTGAATCCTCTCTCTCTGACTCTTGGCTCCACTTTCTTCCCAAAAGCCCTCCCAGAAGGCCATTTCATCTTTGGATCTAGTCAGTTAGAACCTGAAACATTCACAGCTGGTGGGACAAGGAAGCTCCCCTTTAAGTTCCAGCTGTCGGCGCTTTCTTCTCTCCTCGCACAGGTTACTGACGCATGATGACAGAAACATGGCCTGCAGGCAGTGATGCCCTCAGCCAGGAACAGATCTCCTGGCCGCTGTTGGCCTCTGGGTCCCATGTCTGCACTGACACAACTCTGCCCTCCAAGAACTTTGTACTTTATTGAAATGTTATAGCAGCTGCTGCCTCACAAGTGTTGTTGAATTGTCCTCCAGCATCTGCTGATGAAGAATATCTTGGGAGGAGGCAGTGCAGGAAGCAGGGCTGCTCTCTGAGTCTGAGAGGCATCTCGGCCCCTTCCTCATGACACTGCAGCCTGGGATGAGGCAGGCAGAGGCCAGCACTCAGCAGCCTCAGTGCATCCGGAACCTTCACGGCTGCCCCGCCTGCCTCCACATCCCTCGTAGCCAGCACAAGCTCTGCACAGGAGCCTGGCCTGAGCCGGTTTCTCCCACTCAGACTTCCATGGTGCTTGGGAATGGGAAGCATGAGGCCATGTTCATGGGAGCCTGTGGCTCCTTCCATGTTGACCCTGGTCCCAGGCTGGGATGCCCAGTGTCCAGACACTTTGTCTAAGGTGCACCTAGAGGCTGCCATGTGGATCACACAACCATGAGTTCTATCTGTCTAAAGGGCCCTGCTTTTCAGGATTCTGGGTAAACTGATACTAGTTTCTCCTCAAATATTTGGAAAACTGATTAAATAATGGAGTACTTTATTTCCCTCTAAGAAGCTGAACTAGCAATGACTGAGATGTTATGGGGATCATGAAAGTGTTTCAAAGTCAAACAAGTATTAGGGTCCCACAGTGAAAGTTGTATCAATTGCTATGTACCAAATTTGCCATTAGATGGTGAGCAAACCACATTATAAACAAAACCCAGAGTCCTAAAGACTGGGGACACACAGGAGCCACTGCCTGATATCGGCAGACACCCCTAAGAGCTTGGGGCTTTCCTTCCAGTCTCAGGTATCACACTTGTGCTGAGTTTATGACTATTAAAATCCCCATAAGGTGCAGCTAGAAACATGGGTGCACATGTATCACTGTGGCATGACACTTACTTTTTGAGGAGGGTACCACTAAAGAGAATAGTTGAGAGCAATGGAACCTCTAGTCCTAGCTTTTTTGAACAATTTTCCTGCTGATTTCCACAGGGTTGCCCCAGTCTGCACTCCCACCAGAAGTGCAAAGTTGTCCTTTGCCCAGAGCCACCCCAGCTTCTGTACTTAGTTAATTGCTTGATAAGAGCCATTGTTTCTGGAGGGAGATGGAATCTCAGTGTTGCTTTCAGTGGCTCCTCACAAGCAGCCAATGAGGTTGAACATTCCTTTATGAATTTACCTATCGTGGCCTCTTCTTCAACTGAGAGTTTTACATTCATTTCAGATGTGCAGTTTTGGATTGGCTCTTTAAATTTGGGGTTAGGGCATCTGATATACTTGACTCTTTATATATTCTAAATATTAGTCTTTTTTCGAAGGAACAGGTGGCAAAGTTTTCTCAACCCTATAGGCTGTCTTTTTCTATCTGCTATGATTGCTTTTGTTACGCATAGGCTTTCTAATAAAGTGAGATCCCAGATGTTCATGATGTGTAGTGATTCACATGTATGGAGTATCTTGGTCATCAATTCTTCTCTACACCTATGTGTACACCATTTCCACCTTTGGAGCTTCCTGCCAGTGAATTAGCATTTTGTTTTCATATTTACAACTTTGAATTCTTTCCATTTTGCCTCAGTGCATGGTGAGAGAGAGACGCAGGCCTGAGTTGAGTCTGTGGCGTGTGGAAAGTCAGTTCTTCCAGCACCATTACTGCCAGGGCTCTCGTTCTTCCACGGAAGGAGTTTGGTCGCCCTTTCAAAGACAAGGTCAGTGACATATCTTGAGATGTGGTGCCAGGACTTTATAGTGGGATATCGTGTCTCACTTGTATGTAGGAACTCGAGTAAACAACCAGAAGAGTTTCCACTTCCCCAGTTAAAAATCGTTCAGTCCCTTTATTTGCTTAATTTCATTCCATAGATCTGTAGCTGCTAGAAAATTGTACTCAAGGATCCCAATATGTACCTGAGAACAGCTTTGTTTGATATTTAATCCCTGTGCTTTCATCATCTTATTCTTCTTTGTCTATTTTTTAGATATGTTCACCAAAGTGGTGAATGATGACCAGAGAACCACTTTTTTTCTTGTGTTATTATCTGTGATTCCTGATATAACACATTGTGGACAATTTCCTCTATAGTATTTGGATTTCCAAAATGCTCTCTGAATCCAATCAGTAATGTATGTTAGACTCTACAGAAAGAATTTCATCACTCTATTTTGAACATGCCAAGATCATGAAAGAATTGTCACACAGAATTGTTACACATGGGAAGAGGTACAGCCGACACCACAGTCATAACATGAGGTCCTAGATCTGATCCCAAAACTTAGCAATGCCTTCCTGAACAGCCAGCTCAATCGAAACATTGCCTCAGTTTTAATATTTGCTATACACTTTTATAGTTCTGGGTACATAAAATAACACCAAAGAAATGTGGAGGAAAGGTATATTTATACAAACACTACAATTTTTGGAATGTTTAATAACTTTAAAAGCATTTAAAGTTACTTTAAGGGCCCACCTGATAGCTTGGAGGACTCAAGCACCTGCTTAGGCAGAGCTCAGAGGCGGGGGTTTGAGTCCTGGCATACCAGGGTGCACTGAGGTGGTGAGTGAGGTTGGGCATGGAGGTGTGTACCTGAAATCGCAGCACTTGGGAGACTGAAAGCTGGAGAGTCTACAGACCTTGTAGACCCAGTTCTGAATATAGAAGAAGCTAAATAAATTAAGTTTCCTCAAATAAACAAATAATATAATCAGAAAACGAGTGAGCGTTCTTAAGGAATAGCTTTGGAGCATTTCTTTTTCTTTTTTCTTTCTTTTTCTTTTTTTATTGTTTGAAACTCATTTTGTTGACTGCAACACAAGATCCAGTGTATGTAGTGTCCACACTTCTTTGTGAGTTCCTAGATTCTGTGTAAGGGGGTTTAAAAAGCTTGAGCAATATCATAAAGCTCAAGGAATGTTTGTGGGAACTGCTTGGGCCTGGGTGAGTCCAGCCTAGGGCACTCACAAGAGCCATGCTGCCCTCATCCTGAGGGTGGCAGCAAAGTGCAGCCACTGTTCCCAGAAGGAAAGGACCTGAGCAGCAGTGTGGAGTGGAGCGAGAGCCTTCAGTGCTTCTGGCGAAATGAGTGCAGTGCACAGAAGAGGGTCAGGAATAAGACACAGGGCTGCTGTACACGCGGCAGCCGCAGGGGGTGCAAGAAACAGCCCAGCCAGGGAGTTAAGCGTGGGTTTCTGGAAATGATGGGGCCATAGAATCACTGAGCCCCCTGCTGTAGGTTTATTCCATGTAGGAGGGAGAGAACCAAAAGGGCCCTCAGCAAAGGGACAGGAGGCAGCAGGGGCTGCACTTCCCATGAGCTCCTCACCCCACACAGGGCAGCAGGGGGCAGCAGCCTCAGCTCCTGGTGTCTGACCAATGTGCCCCTAGGCTGGTACCTGCTCTGCCTGTGGACAGAGAGGCGGGGCCTGGAGATGCAAATTAGAAAGCCAAGCAAAGAGGATTAGATCCCCTACTAGTCAATAATTCAAAGAAAAAAGGCTTCAAGGTTGTTAAAGTGGTCAATGTTTGAAGGCCCTGTACCAAAGGGCTGAGAAGCTCATGGGGATTTTGATGTTTAATTGTATAGTTTTAGACAATCATAATTAAAAATTCTATTTGTTGCATGCTACATGGCTTGCTCTGTATAATATACTTATATTATCTTTTAACAAGTTAAAGAACCACATCTAATAAATATCTACAAATAAATAATAGGAATCTCCAGCTTCATGTGGAAACTTGCTCTTCTTAAAGAAAACCCAAATGCTTAAATGCCTGAGCATTTCCTGAAACCCACAGAGGATGTTCTGTGTCACTTTACTCAGAGGAGAAGCCCTTCTACTGTCCCTTCCACTTTGAAGCTGTTTTTTTCACTCAGCTGCACCAGGACTGATTTGCATGGTGACCACTGGGGAGGACCAACCCTGCCAGGCTGAGATAAAAGCTCCCCTGAACGCTTGCCTGTCACACCAGGGCTCCTCAGTGCAGCTCAGAATGAGGTTCCCTGCCCAGTTCCTGGGGCTGCTGATGTTCTGGGTCCCTGGTGAGGACAGAGGGGGCTGAGGAGAGGTGGGGCAGGGGTGAGCTCTGGGGCCCAGTGCTGCCCAGGGGAGCTCTGTGGAGAAGGAGGAGGGGCTGCTTCCCCTGCAGGAGGGAACCTGTGCTGCTTCCATCCTTCAGGGTGAGAAGGTGGGAGTGCAGGTACCTCAGCTGTGTGGGGAAGAACACTGATACATGGGGAGGGTAGGGGGTAGGGGATGAACTGTGCAATTCTTTTTAAGAGCTAAATATTTCCGGTGTGCACAGCAAAATCAAACAAATAATACAACCTCTTAAAAAACAGCAGAAAGTCTTTTGAGAAATTATTAAAATTTTATATACACAGCCTTCAGCTTGTTTCTTCTTGTTGCAGGCTCTAGCGGGGATGTTGTGATGACCCAGAGTCCATCCTCCCTGTCCGTCACCCCTGGAGAGCCGGCCTCCATCTCCTGCAGGGCCAGTCAGAGCCTCGTGTACAGCGATGGAATCACCTACTTGAGGTGGTTCTTGCAGAAGCCAGGCCAGGCACCTCAGCTCCTTATTTATCGAGTTTCCAACAGGGCCTCTGGGATCTCAGACAGGTTCAGTGGTAGTGGGGCAGGCACAGATTTCACCCTGAAAATCAGCAGCATGCAGCCTGAAGACACTGGAGTTTACTTCTGCTTTCAAAGTACACATGAGCCTCCCACAGTGACGCAGCCCCGAACAAAAACCCCAGAGCACAGAGGCCCAGCTGCCCTGGGTGTCTCTGTGTGGGGAGCGGCACAGCAGAGTCTGGAGTCTGAGTGACAGGAAGAGGCTGGAGATCTCAGGGGAACAGGGGATGTTGAGAGCGCTGGGCCATGGCTAACTCGAGTAAATCTCCAACGGGGCTGGAAGACAGCTGAATAGAATAAGCGCTTGCTGGCAAGTGCCGGGACCTGGATTCACTCCTGGGTTCTGTCAAAAAAACCAACCAGTCAAACAAGACCCCTCAAACATCATCTGCTTAATGAACTGTCAGCTGAGAGGGACGTTTCTCCACATAGCAGATGCAGAGTCGGGCTGGATTTCCCACTACTGTGAGAGAACTGCCTAAAACTCACCTTGATCCTGTACAACATTTTCCATTTGCTGTGAGAGCCCAAGGAGACAAATACAGCTGCCCAAACCCCATCGGTAGGATGTGTTTTTCTGGCCCCAAAAAGCGTTGTTCCTCCTCCTCCTCCTGTGGCAGACCTGATAGAATGGAGGACACTGAGCTCCTTCCAAGATGGCTTGCCCTTACTCCCCCTGTTTTCCTGGAGCTGTGGCTGTTTTTCCAGGTTGCTTTTAGATTAAAACTGTGGCAACTTAGATAAGAGCCTCTTGAGCTTATGTTCATGCCATTCCCAGCTGAGATGACAGTAGGCAGCTTGGGTTGGCTCAGTCTCTAGCCTTGTCTCTTGTGGCCCAAGAAACCGGGTCACCATCCGATCCAGGACGTCTCCAATTATCAGCAGTGTTGTGGGCTGCCAGCAGAATGCAGGCCTGGTTCTCAGACTCATGCTCTCTCATGCTTCTCCCTGGTCATGAGGCCTTCTGGGGTTTGGGACAAATGTCATGCAGGCCATCAGTCACAGAGTTTCCTCAGTACATGTGCTTCTCCTTCTGTCACCACAGTGTAACAATCTCACCCAAGTTTCTCTTCCACTCTGTGGAGGCTGCTGAAGGCCTTCTAGCCACTGTCTTTTAAACTTTGTCTGTTAGTGGCATCCTTTTTCCCATGAAAGATGTGCACTATGCCAATTGTGGCTATTCAGACGAGCCTTCTGGTTGTTGAAGTGTCTCCTCTGAAATTGCAGAGAGACGTAAGCAGGCTGGATTTCTCATGGTCAGGGGAGGCTCTGGCTGCAGGAAATCTCATCACCACCACACACAGTGCAGAAGCTGCCTAGGAGCTTAGCGTGTGAAGGTCACGTGCTCTGGTCACCTGCATTCACAGATGTTAGCCTCTCATTCTTCTCCCATCAGGCCACAGCACAATAACTTTCTTTCCCTGGTTGGCTTCTCAACCCAGAGGAGATTTTATATATCTTCTACACTAAAAGTCCCTTAGGACCATTCTTCATTGATGGACCCCAAAGAGGATAAGCATGTTGCTCCCTCGAGAGTGCCTTCCTCTTTAGCTTGTTCTACACTCTCAGCTCTAAAGATATCTTGCTAGATCTGGACTCCAAATTTCAACCTCTCAGAATGAGGCTCCCTGCTCAGCTCCTGGGGCTGCTGATGTTCTGGATCCCTGGTGGGGACAGAGGAACAGAGGCTGGGGGATGTTGGAAGGTGAGTTTCAGAGCCTCACTTCTGCCTGTGTGTGTTTTGTGTATGAGTACATTGAGCTCCTTTTCCTTCCACCTGGGGCCGGTGATCTTTCCATCTCTGAGAGAGAAGAGAGAGAGAGGAGGGTGGACCCGATGGATGATAAAATCTGTGACACACAGGAATTTGCTGTGCATGACTCTCCAGGCACTTTGTGGTCTGAAAACATTGAAATCTCTCAAAGTTAGATATTTGATGTGTATGTTTACAGATGAAAACAATCATATAGCATAAAATAATTAGTAAGGAATTAGGGACCATGGTTTAGAATTCTGTGCACGACCTTGCACTCTTCTCTCATTATTTCAGGATCTAGTGGAGATATTGTGATGACCGCAAATCATTTCTCTTTGGCCATCACCCCAGGGCACTTGACCTCAACTCCTGCAGACCTAGGTTGAGTGTCCTGGACATGTTGATAGAAACTCTTTCTTGGGAAGAAGGATGTGTGCAGTAGGGAAGCCCGTCTCCACAGCTCTGATTTAGGAGGCGTTCAAGCCGATTCCTGGGGACCCTTCAGGTTCAGTGGCAGTGGACTGGGGACAAATTGCTCTCTGAAAATTAACAGGATGGAGACCAATGGTGTTAGCATGTGAACTATAAAATTCTGCTTACACAAAAGTAACCTCAAACACAATCCTCCCTGTTTGGGAAGGCCCAGCTGCCCTCATGTGTTGCCTGTCTGGTGAGCAGCTCTCAGATTTTCTGAGTCTGTCAGAAAGAAAGTTACTGAAGAGCTCTGAGTTATAGGTTGCTCTTGGAAGCTCTGGATGAATGACTCAGGTAAGGCGCAGGCACTGCCTGTCCCTTGGTGCATCACCTGAGAGAGGATTTCCAGCTAAGGAAGACAGACACTAACAGTGCCAGCCCCACTAATGAGGCCATGGTGCTCCATGGGATTTGTCTTGGAACTCAGTAAATCCATCAGAATCTAAAGTGTCTTTCTACAGTGGATCAATCAAACTAATCAGTTTAAATACAAGGCCAACCGATTTGTGCCAGATTTTTTCAGTATATCTCAAGTCTTTTGTAAGCTGATGTTTTGTTTGGGTACTGGTGACCATGTTTCTGTATAGGATCTTAACAGTGAACTTCAAGTCTAGCACTTTTTTACTTTTTATTTTGACAAAGATTACTAAGTCACTAAGTTAACCAGACTTGTGCCTTTTATAGTGATGTGATTATAGGTCTGTGCTCCCATACCAGCTTC
>PVKN010012903.1:0-20350 GCA_004027915.1 Capromys pilorides
TCTCTCTCTCTCTCTCTCTCTCTCTCTCTCTCTCTCTCAGCTTTCTGTCAGTTCTGATGGAAATGTACCCTGGCCATCTTTGCTTCTCTAGCCCTCCAATGTCTACAGGACAAATACTATGCACAAAGTGAAGCATCTAAAATAACAAGTCTTCTGACCAGAATGCTTCTCCTCTGACCCACAGTTTGGGCCAAACAGTCAGTTGCCCAAACCCATGGAATGTAGACTTTTGGATTGCTGATGCTAATCTTTTGTAATTTTTGCTTTTCCCTGCACTTTAAGAAATGTTATGCACTAGTACAAATAAATACTCCAAAGATACCAGCAGGTAAGTAATTTTGAGTGTGCCCTGCAAGTTCTCTGAGGAAAGAATTTTATCATAAAATGTGATTGGTTGTCCCAGAGGCTCTTGGTGTAGTGGACCTAAGCTGCTCTGGATGCCGAAGCTGCCACTACCTTGCCTTGGTCATCCTAGATCCAGTCTTGGGAGTTTACCTCCAGAGGAAGAGTTTCTTATCAAAGGTGGACCGGGTGGAGTTTCCTCGCTGAGCTCAGCAGGGTGTCTGTGTCCATTAGGAGCCTGCCTGGTGGGCAGATGAGATTGTCAGGACCTGGTGCCCAAGATCAAAGCAGGCCAAGGACTGCTGCAGACTCCTCGCTCCGCTCCGTGGTTTCATTTCCTGTGGGCGGTCGGTTCCTGAATGGCGGTAATTACTGAAGTCTCTGATTCCAGGCAGTTTCCTTCCTGACACTGAAAACAGCTCAAAGCAGGCTCTTCAGGACAACCCTAAGTTTACAGCTCACGTGTAACTGTCCCAGTGAGTTCTAAAGTGGGAGAAATTGGTGTTTTGTTCCAGCAGGACTTTGAAGTTTCCTGCTGAAGCTCATTTTTAAACACCCTCCCTGATTAGTCTGCTCTACATTCTAAACAAATCGACAGGGTCGCTTGTAATTCTTAAGCATAGCTGGCAGTGACACTTAACAAAAGGGTTCCACCTGATCCAATTATACTTGTAATTCTACAATTGAATACAAAACACTTGAAAAGTTTAAAAGAAAAGGCGTATACCAAGAAAAGATGCTTTGTGATTTTTTAGATAGGATGATCATCTACAGACGGTCACCTTCAGAGCGCCACAGTCAGAACTCCTCAGCTTGACAGGGAACCGGAAGGAAGCTTGTAAGGGCGGACAAGATTTGTGGCATTTGAGATCCCACGGTCACGTTTTCAGTATGCATTCTACACAGATCTATTAACAGTAATCTGGGCAGAGTAACTACAACAGAAAAGGTAAATTAGAGTTTGATTAAAGAGCCGTATGTTCAGTATCAAGCAATGTTATACTTAGAACTACCCTAAAAAATCCTGTTAGTCCAACTTTTAAATTTTCAACTTCAGAAAATTCAATCAACTTCTGGGGCTGTGGAGGTAGCTCTGTGGCACAAGTTCTTGCCTTGTAAGTGCAAGGTCGTGAGTTCAAACCCTGGACCTGCAAAAAAAAAAAAAAAAAAAAAAAAAAAAAAAAAAAAAAAAAAAAAAAAAAAATCAATCAACTTCAGAGAAACAAATTGTCTCAGGTTATACTCTCAACAAGGCAATAATTCATGATTTCTACTGTTAATTCACAACTACTGCTTTTTCTAGATATAATAACTAGAAAAACAAATGACTATATATTTTGAATTATCCATGTAATTATCAACCTAAGTAGTCGCAAGTTGAACTCGGCATAGAAAATTATACCTTAGCATACAGACGTAGTATGTTTTATGTCTTGCATGTCTCAATTATTTATTGCCTATTCAATGTTTATTCCTTTTATACAAGCACTATTATGACAACAAAAATATTTTTATACACTCATATTTCTGTCATCACATTATATAATTTTAGCTTTTCCTTCTAGAACTCATTTATTCTTACATATTTTCTGAAGTTGTAATGATGGAGAAACACCATCTTTGTTCTATTTTTTAATGAACATTGTACCAAGACATTGTCATGCTATTACCTAACTTCATAATTATTACTTTAGCAACTGCGTATTTCACTGATTTCATCAAATATTTATCCACTGCCTCTTGGTGAGCACTTAGGTCATTTCCAGCACGGCCATAAATAACACTGCTGTGAATGTATTTGCACCAGGACTCGCCTCTGTTTTTGTTCTTTCCATTATTTTTCCTGCGAATCTGTGATATTATTAAACTTTAAATGTGTCTGAGTACTTAGATATCAACAAAACTCAAAGTTTAGTTTGCGATAAAGTGCGCTGAAGTTGTGTGTTGTAACCACAGACAAGAGCTAAATAGGCTGGTGTGGGTACGCAAGACAGCTGCCTCTCCCCTGGAACACATCTTGGGGACAACAGGGGACCACAAAGGGGACTGTACCTATTTGCTGAAGGGTCTTCAGAAGCCTGCAAGGGCCATCCACAAGAGGCCGCTGAAAAAACTCTGGCAGTACTTACTGAAGTTTGGAACGGGATTTCTCAGGTAGCTCTTTCTAATGGAGCTAAGCTACCACAGGTAAGACCCTGCTATTCCAGAGACCCAAGAACTTTAATGCGTACAGTCTGACATATATGCAAGGTGTAATTTATGACTAAGTCCTACTATGAATCGAAACTTCTTTGACAGCAAAACTCAGTCCTTCACACAAACATTAAGAAAAAGGAGGCCAAGGGTATTATAATATTGAGACCATACCAACTCCCTGCATGGGGAGCACAAGCCACCCCTGCCCACCGACCAACACTTCACAGCCTGGCGTCTCTCCAGGGATTCAGCTTCTGTCCAGAACTTACAGGGCCCAGCCAATGCCCTCAGCCTTAGTTTGCTTTGCTCAGTCACATATGCTTTCCACAGACTGCAGAGCTGCTGCATCTGACATGCTTTCTTCAGTGTTTCTGCTGAAGACCTGATTCCTCTGTATAGTTCCTGAATGTGTCACTAATTTCCCTCAGGAACAAACATGGAGCTTGAGGCCCAGCCAGTCCCAGTCTAAATTCTGAGTTAGCAGAATAATGGAGGGCAGCAGAGTGGGCCCTGCTCCTCAGCCCTGGCTCTCAAGCTCCTGCAGAGGGACTTTCCTAGCATGGCTCTGGTGCCGCAGTCCAGCCATAGCCTTTCTGGAACAGCTGGTTCCTTTTGTTGTTTTTCTGTGCATAAATTTGAAGAAGTTTTTAGTGAATTCCCTTTTCTCAGAATGTCAGTCACAGTGGACATTGCTTCTACTGTTTAACGTGAAACCAGGAAAATACAAATGGGAACCACAGCAGTGACCCGGAATGAACTCGCGAGCATTTTATGAAATGTTATAATATTTTGTACTGAATCTTGCTAGCTTGAAAGTGCTCGAGTCCCTGCAGATATTCCAAATCAGCAGTTGTGTTGCCAGTAGAACCTCAACAATACTAATTCAGATTTAACAACCATTCTGATTCATCTCTTCAGATTTAGATCCCATAAAAACAAAGGATGAAGTCTCATGACTTTTACTGAAACATCTCTAAATATAATTCCTACAAAAAAAAATGGAATCTAATAAAGTGTGACAATGGTGTACCTGGGTTGGAAGCACAGCAACCTCAGATTTAACTTCAATTGATTAACCTGATTTTGAAAATCGCTTAAAATTATTGTGAAGAATGTGAGTATGTCACGTTAGATGGAGTGGTTTTGTAGAGTTGAAAACAAGTTATTTAAAACCTCTACCCAAGAAAAAGTTGGGTGAATTATGAGTTACATAAAGATTAAATAATCCTACAACAAACCTAGTTCAAGGAGAAAACATTTCTTATGTATGATTAACATAGTACTATTGAAAGTTTAGGATTTAGAAACCTCATATAAGACATTCACAAGAAAACTGTTTTGGGTCTATAATAGGTAAAAGATATTGGATGCAGGTTTTGTTTGTTTGTTTTTTGTCTTTTAAGACAGGGTCTCTTTATGCAGTTCATGCTGGCCTTGAGCTCCCTTTTGTAGCCCAAGCTGGTCTTCAACTTGCACCGATCCTCCTGCCTTAAAGTTCCAAGTGCTGGGACTACAGGTGTGCGCCACCACGCCCGGCTCTGGATACCGGTTTTGAAGGAAAGAATTTTTAACACGGATAGCCAGGCTTTACAAGAGCCCTTAAATGCCTCCATTTACAAATACAGTGCTACGATGAGTTGCGTCCTATGAAACGGTAAGTTCACAGAGTCCTTAGAGCCTGCTGGTGCACGGTTTGGCTGTTAAGGCATACTTTCTCATAGAAAATACTTCAAATTATAGCCTCTCTCCACCTGAAACTCATTGAATGTAATTAAGTTGAACTGTGGCTATTATGCCTGAGACAGAGCTCGGCATTGTGGGAGGAGGGGGGCAGGGAGCTTGTATTTACTCCTTTGCTGGCTTGCGAGCTGGGCGTGGACCAAAGTGGACACGAATCCAGGGCGTGACCTCTCGCAGTGTGGCGCCCGCGGTGCCTCCTTCCTGTCTTCTGCTCCTTGGCACACTGCCCGCCAGCAGCGCGCCTCCCAGAGCGCTCCTCCCAGCGTCAGCTCCTCCTCTGCCCCAGCATCAGTGCCTGGTGCGCTGAAGGATAATTATTCACCAGAAGAACAACAGAAAATAGGAGGGAAAGCATGGGCTCACCCGGCCCTTATTCGGTGGCCTCTTCCCTCCTTGTCCGTTCACTTTCTCAGCTACTCTCGGGGCCCCACGGTGGGGTGCTTTCTATCCTGGGGCCCCCTTGGAGCCGGAGATGGAGTGCCAGTGGATCACGGTGCTGGGCAGCTTTTGGGTGGGTGGCGGAATCCTTGTTTCCAAATGACATACATAATGAGTGTGCGCTGTTCCAAAAACTGGTCCGAGCCTCATGAAGCGAGGTAAATGCTCAGCGTTGCACGGTGCTTCACACGTGTTCTAAGCAGCAGCAGGCCCAGGACACCTGGCTCTGTCCTCTATAGCAACAGGGAGCTGCAGGAAAATTGTGCCACCGGGTGTCCCGCTCTGCCAGCCGGGGCTAGGTCTTGGGACTCACAGGCGCGGAGCCGCCTGACCTTCCTGGGCTGCATACCTAGCTCCCTGCCAACGCGCACTGGGACGAGCCCTGCTCCTGCTCTTGTATGGTCAAAAAGGAGACACCGCCTGATAGGGCGCTGGCGCACGCCGCGCGGGCACATGGCTGGCTGCAAGCCAAAATGTGCCCACTAAGCCTCCAGCCGATGAATCATGAACCTGCGGCCTGGAGCGACAAGTGTTTACCGTAGAACAGTAACAAAAAGGTCTGGGCTCCGTGCCACTGAGAGAAAAAGAAGAAGCATGTAAACTTTCTTGTCCTTTCCTGGATAGCGCCCTGAGAAGGTGCAATGCGCAGACCGCAAAGGTCTTTGGGGCCCAGGTTGGCAAGGACGAGAACGGTCGGGGATCGCGCGGGAGGGCGGGTCTACAGGAGCATGCGCGTGGTAGCGCATCGTGCTCCTGCCTTGTGACGAGAGCCGGGACTTAACGCAGATCAAAGCAGGCAGCTGCTCTTGCATAACGTGCCCCTTCCCGTCGTGTGGCGCTGCTGCTGTGGAGGAAGCAGCCGGTGTCTCCTGCACTGAACGCCGAGCGCTCAGCGCCTGGGCCCTCAGCTCCAGCTGTGCGGCTCACCCTCCGTGTGGCTTTCGGCCCACGTTACCTCACGTCTTGCTCTCTGGTCACGGCAGCTACGCGATGTTGATGCGTGCTAAGAACTTAGAGCGCCGCCTGGAACAGATTAAAATCGCAATAAATGTTATTCGAGTATATTTGTTTACTGATATTATTCCTAAAATTAGAACTTGGGGTAACATTCTGCCAAGCAGTGTTATGGCCAAAGAGCCCAAAATAGCCTCCGAAGTCATCACAGGCGAGGTTGGTTTGCTCCTCTAAAGAAAGTTACTGGGTGAGGTGTCTTGAATAAACTCGTTGTCTATGGCTTGCCTGTCTGCCTCGGTAACTTCTATCGCCACGCTGCTGTTATCTGCTCTCCTCTCTCTACCTACTAAATTTTATCTTATTCAGGTGCAGGGAGATGGGAATGAAGCGCGGCAGTGCAGCCTGCGTGGCTCCCTCTGGGCGTTCTGCAGGCCGCGTGTGCACGTGGAAGGACACGCCTGTGGCTGCGCCCCGTCCCGAGAGCCGGGACTTGTGACTCAGGCAGGCTCCCTTTCCCGTTTGGCCGGCAGAACGCTTTTCCTGTGATTGTGGTTTGCTCTGAGTCGTCTCTGGCTCGCTGACAAGTTACGTGGTGAACGAGTGCTCCCTATGCAAATGCGTTTGAGGCCCTACAGCGCGGGCTCTCAGGTACTCAAAGGGAGGGGAGAAATAGCACCGAGCTATTTCCAGGGACGCTGGAGATGCACAGGGAAGTTTCCTGCGGCGAGCGCAGTAGAAGTGGGCTCGTGACAGGCGACGTGGGTGCTGGTCCGTGGGAAGGGGGACAGTTGATCCAAATTTTGCAGTTGGGATCTTGTCGCTCCATGCAGATGGTATTTGGGAAAGACATGAGAGAAATGGAGGCGATTTCAACTTCTCCTTCACACCAAGTTCTGCCAATGTGATATATGGTGCTCCAACTTCAAGGATGAGTAATGAAGGAAAGAAATGGCATAAAATTTTAGGAACTTACGTCACAGGAAACCTATTTTAGATGTTCTAATTATATCAGTAGAAACTCCCATAAAATGTCCTTGTAAGGTCCCCTCTCTTCAAGACTTCTCTTTGCACCTAAATCTTCAGTGTGAGCTGGAGAGACAGTGGTAGACAATGAGCTCGAGGAGTTGGCTTTATCAGAACTACCCCAAATACCTTTTTTATATACTAGTAGCTGCTTGACGTCCATTCTCATTTATAAAGTTAATCATGCTCTGATTGCAGACGTTAGCAGAGTAGAAAACCTCAGACTCCCTTTTCTAACGCAGACACTGATTCATCAGGAATATACAGGTGAATTTTCTTTGTGATAAATCCAGAGCCAAGTTAAGAGTCTCGAGTGTCTTGGCTGAGCTGAAATCAAAGGCAGTGGGAAAGTGAGACACTTTCCAGAATACTTCCTCTGACAAAACACACTGCAGCTGGGAGGAAGTTCCCACCTTCTCCTGAGGGGAAAGGGAAGATTAGAACATGTGTCTCAGTCAGCCTTCAAGGAAACAGTGCAGATCCAAGACCAGATCCCGTGCTACTGGGATGAAACTGGAGGGCAGGACGCCAGGTTGAGGAGCACTGAGAATAACAGTGAAGGGCGAACCAGCAAGCTCCGGCCAAGGATGCCCTCGCCTGTGGACCAACACGAGCAGGAGGAGGGTGTCGACTCTCGCTTCCTTCCTGGAAAGGCAGTGGATAGAACACGTTCCGGACGCTGAGAGGCTGCCCGAAGGACATGTCTCTGTCCTGCCTGGCATGGAGCACCGATGGGCCTGGCATGGTGTGGGTGCCTGAGGAGCCACTGAGAGCGAGAGAGTGGAACACCTTGCTGCTCCTGCAGAGGACTCATGGTACAGCAGAGGAGAGACAGCGAGGCTTTGACGCCTCTTCCCGAAGTGAGATTGGGAAGAACAGAGCACCCATCCAATATCCCAGCTGTCTGGGTCCTTGCCTAGGGGCTGGTTTCTATCTTACCTAATCGTTCGCATTGATGAGAACTGGAATTTCCACAGAATTCTGGGCGCAGGGATCTGGGCAATGTCTTTCTTTGTTGCATCAAAGGCTTTGCAGCACAGCAGGCAAAAGACAGCAGAGTCCCAGGCCCTTTTACTGAGGTGAGGGCCGTGAGGTGGAGTGGGAGAAGGACGCGGCAAGCGCCCACTGTGCAGCGGGCTGCGGGGAGGCGGCTGCCGGCAGACTGGTTTCTGTCTCACCTGCCTCAGAGCACCAAGGGAAACTGATACGCTCCAGATGTCGGAGCTGCTGAGCGCGAGGAGCCGCGCTGCTAGAACTGCTGAGGACTGCGGGCAGGCGGAGACGGATCCGCAGGAGGGCTTTGCCCTCGGAGACAGAGAAGAGCAGAGGAGGACTCCAGGGAAATTCTTTCTTTTTTAAAAAAATTTTACTAAAATTTTAATAAGAATGAAATATCAGTGAGACAGTTTCAAAAACAGGCAAGTAGGACAGCCACAAAAATTACTACCATGCATATTGTTGTCTTCACAGTAGCTTCTCAGAGTACAAGATGCAGACATGATAACTTTTCTAAATGCGATTAGTAGAAATGTTTCTCCTCATGGAAGTAAGAGAAAGTAGTTATATGTATAGTCCAACAGTCCACCTTAGTAGTGGGTTAGCAGCAGAACTGGCAAAGTCAGAAGCTCTTGACTTGAGCCTTTTGCAGCTCAGCATAGTTCAATCCCTGGTACCACAGGGGGAAAAAAACACACAAAAACAAACAATAACAACAACAACAACAAAAAAAACAGAGATGCAGGGTTTTTCTGACACCCAGTTTCCCAGGGCTGAGTCTCAGATAATGCTTTCTGTCCTGCAGGTCGCACAGCACTGACAAAGTTTGGCACAAAAATCCAGATAGTTGGGGCCTCTTAGAAGGGAAAAGGACTGGTAGTTATGTTCCGGACACCTCCACAATAAGTGAAAATCAGTGAAGTTGCAACATTATGTCTTATTTATTTAGTTATTTATATACACTTGGCTTCTGCAGGGTCTCACTATGCAGCTCGGACTTGTGTGGAAGAGAAGAAGAAGGTTCCTGCTGTGCCAAAAACCCTTAATAAAAAGCAAAGATATTTTGCACAGCTGAAGGTAAAGTGCCTGAGAAAGAAATTCACCCAGAAGACACTTCACAGGGCGAAGAGGAAGCTCATCTATGAAAAAGCCGGGCACTATCACAAGGAGCACAGACAGATGTACAGAACTGAGATCCGAATGGCTAGGATGGTGAGAAAAGCTGGCAACTTCTATGTCCCTGCAGAGCCCAAACTGGCCTTTGTCATCTGGGTCAGGAGTATCAGTGGCCTGAGCCCAGAGGTTTGCAAGGTGTTCTAGTTTCTTCACCTCCACCAAATCTTCAATGGCACCTTCGTTAAGCTCAACAAGGCTTCAATTAACATGCTGAGAATTGTGGAACCAGACGTTGCCTAGGGACACCCAAACCTTAAGTCACTTAATGAACTAATATACAAGCATGGCTATGGCAAAATCAACAAGAAGTCAGTTGCCTTGACAGACAATTCATTGATTGTTCAGTGTCTTGGTAAATATGGCATCATCTGCATGGAGGATCTGATTCATGAGATCTGTACTATAGGAAAATGCTTCAAAGAGGCACATAACTTCCTGTGGCCATTCCAGTTATCATCTCCACAGGATGGAATGAAGAGAAAGACCACTACTTTTGTATAAGGTGGAGATGCTGGAATAGGGAAGTCCAGACTAACAGGCTTATTAGAAGGATGAACTAAGGTATCTACCATGGTGTTTTTATGATGTGTGATGTGGTCAGTTAATAAAGTATCTGCTTCCAAATTGAAAAAAAAGATATATTGTATCGCATCATTTACATGACTATAGGAGAGAATAAAGTTGCAGAGGGTTCCTCTGTGTGATTAAGTTAAACTCTCACCAGCCTAGGATGCATTATGATCAATATCAGATGCTTTACGTTGGCAGGTATTAAGACAGCATCTATAAAAGACACACAAAAGAAATTACAAAAAAAAAATTAAAGCATGGCACTACAAAAAGTATCAGTGTAACAGGCAAAGTAGTAATCTAGGAAAATGCAGAGTTATGAGACAGAAAAAATAATAAACAAAAAGGCAGGAATTATTTCTCTATTAGAAATTACTTTGGTTATAAATATAGATTTGTAATATAAATTTAGGTTTTCCAATCAAAACATAGAGTACTGATGGAAAGAAAACAACACGAAACTATATGCTGTATGAGGCAATTTCTGTAGACTGAGAGTCACCATATGTTAAAAGTCAAAGGAAGAAAAAAATTATTCCATGCAAATAGTAAACAAAAGAGAAGAGGAATGATCATACTTACATCAGACTTATGTGAAAGACGTTTACAAAGGTCAAAGAAAGATACTATATAATAATAAAATGGTCAGATAACCAAAAAATATAATTAAAATGTATGAACATGTCAGATCACCTAAACACATAAAGCAAACTTTTGATAGAACAAGGAAAAAACACTGAAAATTCGACATTGGTTTAAGAAATACACATAAATGGAAAGACATCTGTGTTCATGGATTGGGATACTACTAACAATAGGATGATTGTATTGCCTAAAGTGATCTCCAGACACAATGCTCTCCCTATTTAAGTCTCAATGACACTTTGCAGTAGTAGGAAAAGTAACAGTAAGCTGTGTGTGGAACAAGAAAGGATCCTGCATAGCCAAAACAATATGAGAAGGAAGAGCACGGTGCAGGTGTCACACTGCTATATCTCTAAACATCCTCCAGGGCTGGAAATTAAGAAAGCCCTGGCATTAACACAACCAAGGAGACCCATGGGACAGGATGGAGAACGCAGAGATGAACTCACACACTCCAGCCAAGTGACTTCTGATATGGAAGACCAAGGCTCATGATGGAGAAAAGATCATCTCTTGAAAAATGCTCTTAGGAAGACTGGGTAGTCTTAAGGAAAATAATAAAATTACATCTGTATTTCACACACCATAACTTAAACTTAACTCATACATGATACTGCAAAATTTTAGAACAATGTATAGGGACCAAGCATTGCAACACTGATGCTAGCAATGATGTCCGTGATACCATGCCAAAAGCAATGCAATGCAAAGAAAATTAGACAAGAGGGACTATATCAATCTGAGAAGATTCTGCACTACAAAGGAACTAGTCATTTGATTAAAAGGCACCCAATGGAATGGGACAAAATATTTGAAAACCATGAAACTGATGAGAGGTTAATATTCGAAACACAGAAGGAATTCCTGAAGCCCAATAACAAACAAACAAACAAACAAACTCATTTTTATAAAAGTAGTTAAAGGAGTTAAATACAGAAAATGGCAGATGAATTTGGCAAAATTTTTCTTGTGCTCATGAATTCTGCATCAAGGATGAACACAACTATGGCCATCTCCCCCAGAATCATGGAATAGGTCAAAATTGTGAACTGAGGTACCATTGTATGTATTTCTCTAAAGGAAGGTAGTCAACAAGTATGTGAAAAGATGTATTGAGGGCCAGCCAGATAGCTCAGCAGACTAAAGCGCCTGCTTAGGCAGCACGCAGTGGCTGGAGTTCAATCCTTGGCATGCTGTGACTGCCCCTTGGGTGCACTGAGATGGCAATTGAGACTGTGTGTGCTGGTGCTTGCCTGTAATCCCAGTGTTTGGGATGCTGAAAATGGGAGAATCACTACAAGTCCAATCTACATAGCGGGATCTGGTAGACCTTGTAGACCCTGTACTAAATACAAAAACAAAAAAGAAAGAAAGACTGTATTGAGCAAAAATACTACTTAGACCTCAAAGAAATGCAAATCAAAGCTACAAGATACAATGAGGTATCATTTGTACATGTATTAGCATGGAAATAGGTTGATAGATGATAGAGATATAGCTAGGTGATAGGTAGATAGATGAAAGACTGATAGAGGATAGATGGTAGATACAAACAAAAGATAAGTAGATAGACAGCTGATAGATAGAGAATAAATTAGGGATATATTGGTAGATAGAAGATAGACAGATATAATGTTGACAAGGATGTAGAGAAATCAGAATCTTTGCACACTGTTGATGGATGGGAGTAGAAGCATTGTTTAGCCCTGATGAAAACCATTATGGAGCTCTCTAAAAATGTAGACATTAAATTACTGAAAGATCTAGAAATCCAACACTTGTATTTATCAAAAGCACTAAAAGGAGGATTTAAAGAAATATGTTTATTCCTATGTTGACTGGAGCAAGGTGAACAACAATCAAGAGGTGGAAAGAATAAAATGTTCTCTGATGAATGAGTGAATAAAGAAAATGTGATAGAGACAGACAACAGACTGATAAAAACAAATGAAATCATATCACAAGCTACAAAGTGGATGCATCTTAGGGTGTTTAAGAAGTCATGTACATAGAAAATAGCCTGAAAAATGAGCAAATGTCTTCATCTTCCATCATGCTAATGTTCAGGGTCACTCATCAGTTCTCATATGATAATGTTTATCAAATAAAAGTACAACAATGTGTACCCATCCATCTAGAAAACCAGATCTGACACTGTGTGACTTGTGGATCTTCTCCAAAGTCAAAGTGATCATGAAAAGTAAATATTTGGAATCGCTTCAGAACCTCAGAATAGCCACAACAGGGGACCTAAAGACACTCAACAGCACTCCTAGGACTGCTTCAGAAAGTGGCAAGAATGGTGGGACAAAGCAAAAGGGAATACACTGTTCAAAGCAAGAGAGGGCTATGACAAAGGGGGAATAATGGCAATATGTCTTTTATAGTAATAAATTCTGATGATTCTTCTACAAAACAACTAATTTCTTTGACTTTGCTCTACTTTCAAATCCTTTCTGTTGTGTTCCTGTCTTCCTTCTTTCCCTTTCCTAAACTATGCACATCACCAGGAATGACCTGAAGTGAAAACTGAAGCCCATTGCGAGAGCAAAGAAGAGCTCAACACAGGAGGTGGCGGCAGGCAGCACTTTCTCCCCGATCCCTGACTCACTTTATGGGAAGGCCAGCTGGAAACTGCAGATACATAGTGACTACAAGGGAACACAGGGGTCATCAGAGAGAAACACACTAGGGATGCTGAGCAGCTGACACAGTGGACTGCGGCACCAGGTGAGTTATTCAGGCTCAGGTGTCCCCCAGGAGAGGGTGAGTGACTGGTCACCACCTTGGAGAGGGGCAGCGGAGCTCAAAATACAAAACAGCTTCAGGATGGCTCCATCTAGCAGCTCCCAGTGTCAGGGTGAGGTGGAATTGAGCGCACGTTGCAGGAGGCCAAGGAGCCAAATTCAGTCTGGCAAGGAGCTGAGCTCAAGCTGGCAGGAAGCCTGGGGTGTGCTGTAGGCTGAACAAATCATGTTCTGCTCTCATGGCCAGAAACCAGCACCCTTCAGTATAACTGAAGGTGCAGACTTGGTGGGATTGTAGATTACTCACCATAAATCTACTGCTGTTTTGTGGGGATTAAGAAACACAAATCTTTTCTTTGCTCATTCTAGTTCATAAATTTAAAGGTAGCAAATTAATAGTTACCACAGTCTTGTTATTTTGTAGCCTAAACTTAATGCTATTATTACCACTGACTACCACTTTAGCCAAGGTGACATAATTGTTCTAATCAGTTATTCTTGCTGGTACACCAAGACTGAGATTGCCTCAGGGTCATCAAAAATATTACCAGCCAGTGCAAAAGAACCAGGGGTTAGACCAAATAGATAGCAACTTCTTAATCCCAATAAGCCAAAGACGTAGGATCTTCAAACATAATAAAAGCTCAGAAGTCATTTGTACCTGGAAATATCTCTGAGAAGTAGTCATTTCTTAAGGGTTCTCACTACTAAAAACAAAGCTGCTCACCATAGGCATCTTACAAGCATCAACTCAGAGTTAAACTGGAAAAAAAAAAGAAAGAAAGAAAGAAAGAAAGAAAAAACGAGCAGATACTTAAACAAGATGTAACCCCACACTTGCTTCTCATCAGCAGCAACCTCAGAGAGAAGTGAATTGGAACGGTGTGAAAGCCATCTACCTGGCCCCTCAGAAGTGCTAACAGTAGAAGTAACAAAGCAGATGAATGAAGCCATAGAGAAAATCAAATCAGAAAGGATTTCTCAGATAACTGTGGAGATGGTGGCTAGAAGGAAGGATATGTATAGTAACACCAAAGCAGATGCAAATTTAAAAAAAAAAAGGTGCTTAGGAAAGTGTTGAAAACCACCCAATGTTGGAAAAAAATGGAATCCATTCAACAGATTTAAACAGATGTCTATCATTGATAGTATATGCAGCAGAATGAGCCAATGTAAGAACAGGTTATCAGATCTAGGAGCAGGACTTTAGTTAGTAATCAACAAAGGAAAGAGTTTTTGAAAATAGCAAGGGGCTGTGGACATTTAACCCAGCAGCTTCTGTGAAGAATAGTATGAGATTATTTAGAGTCAGTGAAAAAGCAGGAGATAGTTCAAATGACATGAAAATGGCCAAAAACCCTTCTTAAATATGGAAAAAGAATTTGAGAAACAGGTAAGTGAGGCATATATAACTACAATTAGCCATCATTCAAGCAGAGGAAGCGGATTCTAAGTCAAGATGGACTTACAGAGACACAGAAGGGCACTGCTTCCTTGTAAACAAGCAATCCAAGAGGAAGAGACAACAATCATAAACATCTATGCACTAAATTACCAGTGCACCTGGGTACATAAAGCAGATATTAATGGACACACAAAAAATCAAAGAGCACTAACATAATGTCATGGGGGACCCCACTCCCACAAAGATCAAAGCCAGAATTCATCAAGGAAGTATCAAAACTGAATTAAACTGTTGAACAGATGACTTGGGAGATGTCTGCAGAATGTTTCACCTCACATCAGAATATACCTTCCCCTCAGATTTGCATGGTCTAAAACAGACCACACACCAACTCATGGACCATGCTGAATAAATGAAAAGGAATTGAATTTATCCCATACATATTATCAGACCATAGTGCAATGAAATTGGAAATCAATGGCAAAAGACAAAAATTTCATAAACATGTAAATTATACAACATCCTCCTAAACATAGATGAAATTAAAGAAAATAATTAATAGTTCATACAATTAAATGACAGTGTCAGTATGATATGCTGGAAAGTATGGGATGCAATGAAAATGGTCCCACAAGAAAAATTTATAGTGCTTAACAACATATCAGAAAAGAATATGAGCTCAAATAAGCAATCTAATGATGAAACTCAAGCTTCTCAAAAAAGATGAGCAAGCCTACTGCTCATATGAGGGAGATAATTATAAAGATCAGAAAAAAGTTAATGAAATTGGGACTGTAATGGCAGACAACAGCGAGTGGAAGTAAATCCCCTACAAGAGTGATGTACAGCATAGGAACAAGGGAGGTTTTATTGTGAACCAGCCAATGAACAATGTCCTAGACCCTCAAGTCAGGACTCACAAGGCGTCAGTCCCAACTTGAACTTTGCTTTTAGGCTATATACTTTTCAGGTATCCATAGCAACCACATTTTCACATTTACTGAAATTTTGCAAAAGAGCCACTCAACTATTACAAAGTTTACATTTTCTAGACACTGTCAACTACCTTCAGGTCACACAATATGGCAGTTTAATGATTACCCTACTTCCTAGCTAGTCTGTTTGTTTTCTTTTTTACGGTCTTGTTTTTCTTACTGGGTTTATGGTTAGCTACAGGGGAGGGGGTGAGAGAGAGTGAATTTATCTACAGTTTAAGTGAACTTAAGTGATTTAGTTAAAATGGAATTCCAGAGGCAAAATGGAGTCTCTCTTTCCCCATCAAGACTAAGGAAACAGAGAACCCAGGATTCGCGTGCACATAGGTAGAAACTTTTGGCCTGTGTGCCCATGGGACCAGAACTTTCCCATCCAGACCTCAGACCTGGCCCCTCCTGTGGAACCCTGGAGCAAAATTCCCTGCAGAAAAGCTAGGGGTCAGACCCTCCCAGCTAATCCAGAAGCTCAACATCTTGCCAGAGGAGCACAGTGGGCTCACTTCCATGAGCTGCAGCAGGAAGAAGCTGAGCACAGCAGCCAGACCCAGCCAGGAACATCTGGACAAGATCAAACTCGGTAGATCCGGACCCAAATTAGGTGCTAATAGATTAACTGCACCAAAACTCTACACCAAAGGTCAGAGGACAGTGCTATGCAAAATGACAAAGAGAAGGAGTAAGATGCAATCTCAGGCCCTGAGCCCACCCAGGAAAAAATGCAGGAGACACTAGCATAGAAGAAAATGGGAATCACATAGCTGCAATCTCTGAATTAATAGCATCTGAGGTAATGAAACAATTGCAGAAAAGTATAGAGGAAATTAGATCAGAAATAACCTCTGAAATGAAAAAAAAAAGCTATAACTGAATTAATAGCAGAAAAAGGCACAACTGCAGAAAAGTAGGGAGGAAATCAGATCAGAAATAATCTCTGAAGTAGAAAAAGAAAGGATAACTATAATGAAAGAATTATTAAATAGTTCTAAAGAAGACATTGACAAAAAATTAGAGGATAATAGAAAAATGATGGAATCCTTCGATGAGCAATATAGGAAAGAAATAGATCTTGTGGAAGCAGTTTCAAAGAGATATACAGGAAAATAAAGTCTCAATCACAAGCTGGCAACACCGTATGAATGAAAGTGAAGAGAGAGCTTCAGATCTTGAAGACACAGTCGCAGCAGGTGAAAAGCTAAGAAAGGATTTCTTAAAAATAATTAGAAGGCAGGACAAAATAATTCCACATCTGCAAGATGATGCAAAGATGAACATGAGACTAATAGGCATCAGTGAGAAAGAAGGAGTCAATACAAATGATACAAACTGAATGTGGGCAGAAATAATAGCAGAAAACCTCTCAAATATGAGAAAACAATCTGGGTCTCTTGAATAATCCTTGAGTCCCTGGGATAAAACTGCTTGATCACAGTGAGTCATCATTTGGGTACGGTGCTGAATTTGATTTGCTTGTGTGTTGTTGAGTTTTACACTGCATTCATCAGTGACATCAATTTTCTTTGTGGTTGTTGCTGCTGTTTTCCTGTTCTCTGGCTTTTGTAAGAAGTTAATGCTTGTTCCATAGACTGCACAGGGTTCTCTCTCTTCTCATCTATAGACTATTTTGGAAAAAAATGGAATTAGTTCCTCTTTAAATTTTTCATTTAATTTTGAACAATACAAAATAGTGATAAAAAGCAGCATCAGAAACAATACAAGATTTCACTAAACACAGTAACAGGAATTGAACAATGGTTGCTGTATTACATGATGCTATTCTCAGATTGGTTGTTGAGATTGCCAGATATAAACATGAAAAGCTGTTTAAAGAACAAAACAAGGACAAAAAAGTTATAAGAAATTCAAAAGAGAGAAAAAAAATTAAGGGCCAGCCAAGTAGCTCAGGGGATTAAAGTGCCTGAAGGTAGTCACAGGGGCCAGGGATTTGATCTATAGGCCTGCTGTGCCAGCCCCCCCGCAGGGGTACACTGAGAGGGTGATTGAGACTGGGCTTAGTGGTGAACCTGTAATCCCAGGACGTGGGAGGCTGGAAAACAGGAAGATCACTGAGAATCCGATCTGTGTAGTGAGACCCTATAGTTCCTGTTTAAAAAAAAATATAGATGATAGATAGATAGATAGATAGATAGATAGATAGATAGATGATAGATAGACAAATTCTCTAGTTGCTTTCATTTATCTACAAAAGTCTTAAATTTATCTTTCTTACAGCTGAATAATATTCCATTATGTAAAAATGCCACATTTTTAAAAATCCATTCCTCAGTTGATGGGCATCTGGGTTGTTTCCAAGATTCAGCTAAGACAAGCTGCGCTGCTCAACATGAGTGCACATATAACATTGTGGTATGATGATTTCAGTACTTTTGGAAAAATGCATAGGAGGGGAACTGCTGGCTTGAGCAGGACCTCCAAACTGAGCTCTTTAAGGAATCTTGTATTGATTTCCATAATGGTTATAACAGCCTACATTTCCACCAACAATGGAGGAGGGTTCCTTTTTTCCCACAACTTCTCAAGCATTTGTTATTGGCTGACTTCTTGATTATAGCCATTCTTTCTGGCATAAGGTGGTATTTCAGCATTGTTTTAATTTGCATCTTTTGAATGACCAACGATGTTGAACATTTTCTCATATATTTATTTTCCATTTATATCTCTTCATTTGTGAAGTGTATATTCACCTCAGATGATGTTATGGTTTATATCTAGTTATCCCCCAAAGCCTCATGCAGTCATGGGGCAGACTTCTAGACTTTGTGATTAATTCACGATCCAGTGCTGGGATTATGGGTGGGGTGCCACACCTGTTCTGGGGCCGAGAGCTCCCGTGCAACATAACAGACAGACTTGCTCTCTGTTGCCCTTGTTGTCGCTACTCCTCTCATTTAACTTTTGCTATTTTGCTGTGTTCTGTCGCCATGAATTGCTGCCCTCTGCTGTGTGCCACTCTGCCTTGGAGCCGGCTTTGTATGTACTGAAACCTCCACAAACCATGAGCTAAATGAAACTTGCCTTTCTTATTTCTGGGTGTTGGGTGATTTGTCCGAACAACAAAAGAAAATAACCAAGACAGATGTACATTTTTGGATTGGGTCTTTGAATTTTAGATGCCTGATTTTTAAAATGTCTTTATATCTTCTAGGTAGGCATTCTTTGTCTGAAGGAGAGTCTGCTATAATTGTTTCATACTTCTTGGATTTTCTTTACATTCTGTTGGTGATTTCTCACCAGCAGATGATTTCATCATAGTACCTTGGTAGTATAATTTCCATGAAGGATCATTCTGCCTTCTGCCTTTCCTTTGTTATCCAGAATTTCTTTTGCTATTCTAGATCTCTTCCGGTTCCAGATGAATATTAGAATCTTTTTTCTAGATCTGTGAGGTACACTAATGTTATTTTAATTGGGATTTCATTGAGTCTGTATAACAATTTCAAGAGTATGGCCATTTTCATAACATTGGTTCTTCCTATACAGGAGCAAAGAATGTCTTTCCGTTTTCCAAAATCCTCTTCCATCTCTTTTTTCAGCATACTATAATTTTCACTGTATACATCTTTACTTCCTTTGTGAGATTGATTTCTAAGTACTTCATTTTTTGATAGTTATTTTGAAAGGCATGTTTTCCATAATTTATCTCTTGGTGCATTTGTTGTTTGTGTATAGTAACACTGTTGATTTTGGAGTGCTGACATTGTATCCTGCTACACTACTGAACTTGCTTATTAAATGTACAAGTCTCTTAGTGGAGTTTTTGGGGTCTTCTATATACAGTATCATGTCATCTGCAAAAATTGATAATTTTGCTTTTCCTTTCCAATCATTATTCCACTTCTCTCTCTTGTCTAATTGTTCTGGCTAATGTTTCCATAACTATATTGAACAGGAGTGGTGAGGATGGGCATCCTTGTCTTGATCCTGATTTTAAAGTGAAGCTTTTCAATTTTTGTCCATGAAGTACAATGTTGGCTATTGGTTTTTTGTAGATGGTTTTTATTAGCTTGAAATAAAAATTACCTACTCCAATTTTCTGTAGTGTATTTTTTATCATGAATAAGTGTTGGACTTTGTCAAAATCTTTTCTGCATCTATTGAGCTGAACATGTGACCTTTTTTTCCTTTGGCTCTGTGGATGTGGTGTATGACATTTATGGTTTTGTACATATCAAACCATTCTTGCATTCCTGGTATGAATTCCACTTGGTTGTGATGTACAATAAGAATGCAGAAGCAATCTGTTTGCTAGTATTTTATTGAGGATTTTCCATCTATGTTCATTATGAAGACTGGTCTATAGTAATCTGTTTTGGTTGGGTCCTTCTCTTGTTTTAGTATCAGAGTAATACTTGCCTCCCTGAATGAGTTTGGGAGAACCGCTTCTCCTTAAATTTCACTGAAGACTTTGAGAAGAGTTTGGAATTGGGTCTTCCCTAAATTTCTTGTAGAATTAAGCTGTGAATCTATTAGGACCTTGGCTTTTCTTAGTTGTAAGGTCTTTCTTTACATTTTCAATTTCATTGGCTGATATTGAGTTATTCAGAATTTTTATCTTTTTGATTCAGCTTTGAAGGTTCAGGTGTGTCTAGGAATCTGTCCATTTCTTCTATATTTTTCATTCTGTGAGAGTAAAAGTTTTGGAAATAAGTTTTAATATGCTTAGTGGTTGGTCTATGTCTTTGTGTCAGTGGGGTGTTATAGGGTCTATAGTGATTTCACCATTTTAATTCCTCATTGCATGACTTTGAATTCTTTCTTTCTTCTTTCTTTCTCTCTCTCTCTCTCTCTCTCTTTCTTTCTTTCTTTCTTTCTTTCTTTCTTTCTTTCTTTCTTTCTTTCCTTTCTTTCTTTCTTTCTTTCTTTTGTGGTACCAAGGATTGAACTCAGGACCTGGCACTTACCAGGCAAGCACTTACTCCACTGTGCTATCTCCCCAGCACTTTCTTTTCTCTTTACAATGCAGTTGTCCTGGAGTTTATCAATTTGATTTACTCTTTCAAAGAACCAACTCTTTAACTCAGTAATTCTTTTTTAAATTTTTTTCTGTTTTATTTATTTATTTTTAAATTTTCATTCATTTTAATGAGAAAAAAGAACAGCAATGA
>PVKN010012904.1:0-20364 GCA_004027915.1 Capromys pilorides
CTTATCGATTTTATTTAATCTTTCAAAGAACCAGCTTTTTGATTCATTAATTCTTTGTATTGTTTTCTTCATCTCCATTGAATAAACCTCTGCTCTTATCTTTATAATTTCTCCCCATCTTTGGGCTTTGGATTTTGTTTGCTCTTCTGTTTCTAGTTGGTTTAGGTGCTGCATGAGAGTATTTATTTGTGCCCATTCTGTTTTCTTAATGTGTGACTTCAAAGCTATAAATTTTCCTCTAAGAACTGCTTTCATTGCATCCCATAAATTCTGGTAGATTCTGTTTGAATTTTCATTAAATTGTAGATATTGTTTAATTTCTTGTCTAATTTCATCTGTAACCCACTGGTTTCTGAGAATAGTGTTTAATTTCCACATATTCCTGGGGTTCTTATGGTGTCTTTGACCATTTATTTCCAATTTCATTGCACTGTGGTCAGATAATATGCATGGGATAATTTTTGTTTGCTCGCATATACTTAAGCATGACCTGTGGACTAATATTTAGTCAATTTTAGAAAATGTCCCATGTGCAGCTGAAAAGAATATGTATTCAGAAATAGCTGGTTGGAACACTCTGTGCATGTCCACTAAATCCTGTTGTTTCAAGTTCTGTTTCAATTCTGCTACTTCTTTGCTAATTTTTTGCTTGTTTGACCTCTGTTTTTCTGATAGGGGGGTGTTAAGGTCTTCTGTTAAGATTTTAGTATTAGATATTAGATTTTTCATGTCCATTAAGGTTTGTCTTATATAACTTGCTGCTCCTGTGTTGGGTGCATACATATTTATGAATGTTATCTCTTCGTCTTGAATTTTTTTTTCCCTAGCCAGTACGTAGTGGCCTTCTTCATTTTGTTTGATCAATCTTGGTTTGAAGTTTAGACTGTCTGCAAATAGGAGTGCTACCCATAATTTTTTCTGAGGTCCTAGAACAAGTACTATTGTTTTCCATCATTTCACTTTTAGCCTATGAGTTTCTTTATGGGTTAAATGTTTCTTGTGCACACCATATTGTTGGGTTTTGCTTTCTTATCCACTCTGCTAGTCTATTTCTTTTAATTGGATAATTGAGTCCATTAATGTTGATGGTTATAATTGAAATGTATTGACTTATGATTGACATGACTTTTATTTACCTCTGTTTACCACTTTTTCTTCTGTGTTTAATTGGTTGCCCTATTTGGTGAGTTCTTTCTGTTCTCATTAGTTGAGTTTTGGTCATTTTGGTCCCTCTCTAAAATGTTTTTTGTATTATGTGTAGTGTTGGCTTTGATGTCATGAAATTCTTTAGTTATTCCTTTTCATAGAAGTATTTCACTTCTCCCTCATACTTGAAAGAGAGTTTTGTGGGGTAGAGCAGTCTGGGCTGAAATTTGTTTTCATGGAAGACTTGAGGCACTCTGCTCCGTGCTCTTCTTGTGAAGAGAAATCTGCTATTATTCTGATGGGTTTTCCTTTCAATGTGATCTGCTTCTTTTCTCTAGCAGCTTTTAGTATGTTATTCTTCTCCAGATTTTCTGGGATCTTGATTATTATATATCTTGATGTGTTTTTAGTGGGGTTGATGTTATTTGGAGTTCTGTATGCTTCAGTTACCTGAATATCTGATTGTTTTCTCATATTTGGGAAGGTTTCTGCTATTACTTCTGCCCATATTCTTTTTATATTATTTTATTGACTCCTTTCTCATTGATTCCCATTCATCTCACATTGTTCATTCTTGCCTTATCTTGCAGATGTTGAATTATTTTTTCCTGCATCCTGGTTGTTTTTAAGAGACTCTTTCTTACCTTTTCACTAGCTGTGAGTGTGTCTTCAAGATCTGAAATTCTATCTTCAATTTCATTCATATGGTTTTTCCAGTTAGTGATTGAGATTTTATTTTCTTGTATTTCTCTTTGAATCTGTTTCATGCGATCTACTTCTTTTTTATACTGTTCAGTCATGAAATCTATCATTTTTCTATTCTCCTCTAATATTTTCATCAATGTCTTCTTTAATATTACTTAAGTCTTTCATTATAGTTAGCCTTTCTCTCTCTACTTCAGAGATTATTTCTTCTCTGCTCTCATCCTTACCTTTCTGCAGTTGTTCCCCTACTTCAGATACTATTAATTTAGAGATGTCTTTTTTTTTTCTTCAGACGTTATTTCTGTTCTGGTTTCCTCTATATGTTTCTGCAGTTGTTTTGCCACTTCTCAGTCTATTAATTCATGCATTTCTTTTTTAAATTCAAATGCTATCTCTGATCTGAGTTGCTCTGTGCATTTTTACACTTGTCTGTGTACCTCAGATGCTGCTGATTCAGAGTTTTCAGCTCCATGATTCCCATTTTCTTCCATGGTAGTATCTCCTGTATTAGTTCCAGGTGGGCTCAGGATCTGAGATTGCATCTTACTCCTTGTCTTTATCATTTTGTATAGCAGTGATCTCTGCACTTTGGTGAAGTTATGCCGTTAGCACCTAAGGGAGTTTGGGTCCAGATCCACCAAGTTTATTCCCCTCCAGCCATGCCTGGCTGCTGGTTGAAGCTTGGGTGGCTGGCTGCTGTGAGGCCCCAAGGGTCAGGGCTGTATTTGGATTCCTCGCTCCAAGGAATGGATGCTGGGCTGGGAGCGTCTTTACCTGGTCACCCAGAGCAGGTCCCAATGGTGGGTGGAGTTCGTGGGATGGTCGGGGCTGTGGCCGGAGCCTCTTTACTTGGTCTAGGTGTGGCCGGTCCCAATCTAAAATAACTTTTCCAATGATTTTACTTGTGTAAGGGAAGCACAGATAGTTCTTCATGAACAAGTACATTTTGGTCAGTGATTGATAATATATGGTAGTAATCTGTTACAGTTATACCACCTAGTAGTATCATAGCTATCATAATTTGTACAAGTAGATCCTCTGATTTTTTTACAAGATGATAAAATCACCTAATGATGCATTTCTGAGTATGTCTGTTTATTGTTAAGCAACACATTTGCTAGATATGTGGTTGGAAATTTTCACGTGTAAGGAGAAACTAATGAACTAACTTTCAAAGATGATTTCATAGAAAATACTTCTGCTTTTGTAGCACTTTTAATCAAACTAAGCATTCAATTTTTTTGCCTTATGGGCTGAGACATTTCACAACTAAGTAGACTCAGATTTATCATGGTATGTTAAATCTTCAACAATTTTGCTTCCAAGAAATCTGGATGACTCGTATTTTAGAAACATAGAAATTAGAAAATTCTAGAAAATTATAATTTTTGAAAAATTATCCAATATAGGAGTCATCTTATATTTTTAAAAACAGAGGCATTATAGGGGTATGTTTAAGGGGCGGAATCTGGAGTTAGATTGTTTGGAACTACGTCAAGTTCTTTTTACTACCTTGGTATATGTTAATTTCTTAGTTTTTTTTTATCTGTAAAATGAAAATAATAAGTACTTATGTTACAGTGTTTCTAATTAGTAATTAGTGAACATAGAAAGTGATCATATGAGACCCTTGAATATACCAACTTAACAAAATGTATATTATGATTATTTTAGTAACATTATTTGTGATAGGGCTGGCCAGATATCTCAGCAGACTAAAGTGTCTGCTTAGGCAGAGTGCAGTGGCTGGGGTTTGATCCCTGGAGTGCTGTGCTGGCCTAGGGCCCCAGCGCACGCTGAGATAGCAATTGAGACTGGTTGTGGTGGTGCACACCTATAATCCCAGGTCTTGGAAGGCTGTAGACAGGTGGATCACTACGCTTCCAATCTGTGTAATGAGACTCTGTTGGCCCTGTACTTCCAAGCATTATCATGAAAGCTTAACATAAAAGAATTTTTTTTCTGAGTTTTGCTTTAGGAGACCAAAAAAAAAATCTTTTTGTTGTTTCATTTTTTATGTATTTGGTACAGGGTCTCACTGCACAGCTTGGATTCTAGTGATCCTCCTGTTTTCAGCCTCCCCAGTGCTGGGATTACAGGTGTGTACCACCAATCCCAGACTTAAAAAATAAAGATTTTTCTACAAATCTTAAAAAAAAATATGATGTGAATGTTACTATAGCTGTTATTTTTACAAGCACTATATCATCCAAATAAATAATGAAAATTTAAAAGTTTAAAGTTTAAAAATTTATGTTTCAATGTACTTATTATAAGTATTTAAAGTGGAAAAGAATGTTACAATTCTAGCCTCTACAGTTGATTACTGAATATGGGTAAAAGTTAACAAAAATGCTTAAATATTTTAGTATTCTATTACTACAAAAACAACTGCCTTTTTTTTTTGTCTTTTTGAGACAGGAACTCACTATGCAATTCAGGCTGGCCTTGAGCTCGCTTTTGCAGCCCAAGCTGGTCTCAAACTCACATTGATCCTCCTGCCTCAGCCTCCCAAATGCTGGGATTAGAGCATGTGCCACCATGCCAGGCTCATGACTGACTTTTTTAAGGACCTGGGATCTATGTGGAGAATGTTATAAGATAGATCAACTTTTACACTGTAGTGTACAAATAAGATTCCATTCCCAGTGTAAGAACAAGTGCAAAGCTGGTATAAAAGCTGAATGGAGGGTACTGCAGCTCGTAGAATCAGATCTTCTCTAGCCAACTCAGCAAGAGACATAGTGCAGAAAGACAGAAAAACTGCTTTAGGTGTTCCTGTTCTCCTGAGATGACCCTGACAGGTACCAAACGAGAAAACTGAGCAGCAGGTATATGAGGACATTCTCAGGGAAAGCTCCTTGCAAGGTTGTTATTTGTCTAAACTTGGCAGCGATCCTATTTTTTAAAATTTTAAACAGAACAGTAAAGAGGTATGACAGGTTTGCAATATTCTCACATTACCCAAGGCTTATCTCATTCAATTAAAATAATTTTTACTGATATTATACTAAAAGTGTGGTGAGATGGGATTCACTTAGGAAAGTTCAATTATTTCCAGATTTCAGATAAAGCCAAGACATTGAACACTGTAACTTTCAAATGAGCCATGAAAGATATTTTGCTCTAAAAGGGAACTGATTTTCATGGTCATTAAATTATAGAACAGGCATTGATGAGAAAACCGAGTTTAATGAGATAACAGTGTCAGGATTTTCCCCCATCTTGTCTTGCTTTCCACCTCCACTCATTTATCACCTTCAGGCTATGATTACACTGAAACAAATGAAAGAAAACAGAATGAGATCAGAAAGCAAGAAAAACAAAGATGAATTGTGAACAAGAAATGAGGAAGTACTGCTGTAGAGCACCAAGCTGAAGAGAGAACAAAAAACAAAAGCTTTTGGAACCAACTCAGTCTTGCATCCACTCATTTTTATATATATCTGACCAGGACATATTTCAGGCATTTAATAGTATTATCAATTCATGTACCAAATGCATTTCTATTTCATTTTTATTATATGATTGTAAACATATTTTGCTATGCGAATGCAGTTATAAAGTCTCAAGGTAACTCAAGCTACTAATTCTAAATTCTAAGTAACAGGAGAAAAAAGTCTAAAATTCATATAGAACTATCAAAGATCCTGAAGAGTCAAAGCAATCTTCAGAAAATAAAAGGATTTATAGTACTTGATTTCAAAATATAATGCAAAGTTGCACAAAACAAAACAGAATAGTACTGGCAACAAAGTACATGAAAAGATTTTTGTAGTAGTCAATGGACTTTGACAAAGGTGCCACAGACACACAATGCAGAAAGGCTAATATCTATTCCAAACTGTTCTTGGAGAACTGTGTTGCCACATGTAGAAAAATGAAATTATACATTATCTCATACCCAAAAATTCCTCTAAAAACAAACTCTAAGATTTAAAAATAAGACCTGATCATCAAACTAGGAAAAAGCATAAGGGAAGTGCTTCCCATTGGTCTAGGAAAGAAATTTTTTGGATATGGCCCCAAAAGCCCAGGCAAAAAGGAAATTAGACAAACTGAAAAAGTTCTGTACAGAGAATAGAAGAGTCAACAAATGGACGTGACAACTTAGAAAGTGTTCACAGACCACAAGATGGCAAAGAGTTTATATCAAAAATATATGATGAATTTTAACAATTCATTAGCAAGAAAACATATAATCTGACTGGAAAATGTCTCACATGTTTGCTGCTATGTTTTGATAGATAATGACCTTGCAATGAGCATTCTGTGGAGAGGTTTTCATATGCCTATTACTCAGTTTTCCTGTTTGGTACCTTTCAGGGTCATCTCAGGAAACCAGGAATCCCAGTAGCAGCCTTTCTGTCTTTTTTTTTCTGCAGTGGTTCTCTTGCTGAGACAGATGACATACCAAGATGAACGTATATATAAAAAAACTCACTGTCATTAAGCATTAAGGAAAAGCAAAGCAAAATCACAGTGCTACATCTTCTATTACAGAGGCAGTGGCTCTATAAGAAAGGCAAGAGAAATACATTGGCAAGGATGTGAAAAAAAAAAAAAAGAACTCTTTACCTTGCTTGGTAGAAGTTAAAACAATACAGTGTGAAAATCCTTCAAAAAAAAAGTACTGTATTATCCAGCATTCCCAGTCTCTGGTGTAGCAAGAGTTAAGGTCAATTTCTTGGAGGGTTATCTGCCCCTCATAGTCACTGCAGCCTTCCTGACAATAGCAAGATATTGATGCAAATTCAGTGTCCAATGAGAGGCAAGTGGCGAGGAAAATGTCACAATGCCACAAAACAAGGCTATTCTACCTTTACAAAGAAGAAAATCCTGTCGTTAAAGATAATATGGATAAACTTAAAGGACTTTATGTTAAGTAAAATAAACAAGGTACAGAAAGACAAATCCTGCTTGTCATGTCATGGCTTGTATGCAGCTGTCCCCTGGGAGCCTCATGCAGTCATAGGTGGGGCTTTTCTGAAGTGGCTGGATATAGGGTGTGTGAATACGAATTAGGGGTAAGAGCTAATTCAGTTAATACACTGACTGGTTTAGCCTAGTTCTGGGTTTCGGCAATGGGAGGGAACACCCTACATGTGAGAGCATTAACCAATAATAGGCTTGGAGCAAGAACCAGCTAACAGGTAAAGGGTTGCTCTGCTCCTGAAGCCTTCTACCTGCCCTGCCATGGACTGACTTTCCTCTGCTATGCCTTTCACTTCCCTCTCCTATACCATTATGCCTTGATGCCAGCCAATTATGGACTGAAACTTTTACAAACTATGAACTAAAATAATCCTTTTCTCCTTTTACTTGGAGTTCCAAACATTTTGTTTCAGCAATAAAAATGTAACTAAGACCTTGTGTGATTTCACCTAGATGTGGAGGCCAACGGCACTGAAGTAATAGAAACAGAGTAGAATGCTAATTACCAGGTAGTGAGAGAGAGAGGAGCGAAGATGAGATAATATTAAGTGAAACCCAATTTTTATAATGATTGTAAGGAAATTTCTGTTGTAGGCAGCTAAATTAGATAGAAATATTATAGGCAGGCAGACAAGGCTAGGCCCTCAGGTAGACAATATGGAAGACAAGACCTTGCAACTGTGGGAGACACAGGCACTCCCCCTGTGTGCCAGAACTCAAGACAAAGGAGTAAACAGCTACAGCACATACCTCCCTAGGGATGGCATCAGGCATTGATATTCTACATAGGTGTCAGTCACTTTGAAGAAGCCAGCCAACGTCACTAACTCAACCACCTTAAAGGAAGAGCCCCTATTCCGTACTCATGTCCACTTGCTGTGTGACTCACTCCCCAATTTGATCCTGGATTTAATCAATTTAACCTAAGCAAGTGTACTTGTAATCGTATTGGTTGACCATAGTTTTGCCTCTCCTCATGTCTGAGTTCCCACATTTTCCACCTTAGGCCCACCTCGCCTCATGGTTTTGCTCTACAAAAATCCCCAGCAAAGGCAGATTCTTTGGCAACCCACTGGGGTCCCTTTCTGTCCTTCTTTTGGACAGAAGCCTTATTCCCTTCCCCAATAAATACATTCTGCTCTTATCCTCTGTTGTTCCTAACATTTATTCTTCAGTTTTAGAGAACACAAACTCAGCCCAGGTATCTTTCAGGCTGAGAATTTTATTCCCCTATAGCACCTCTAGTATTACCAGTCTGGGCACACACACACACACACACACACACACACACACACACATATGCACATGTTCACACATACCTATACATAGACACTTGAGAATGGGCCACTGCTAAAAACAAGAAAGGCAAGAATTCACCTTATATGACTTCTTTATTGTCTTAAATATTTATCTCCTCTCATATTCTTACATTTTACAATTCCCTTGTACAGAAACACTGTGCTAAAATGCCGCTGAAAATCTAATGTCTCTTGCACTTAAGCTTCATGAATATTTTACTTGAGTCTCTGCCCTCGGGGGCCTTGTATCACTAGAGCATTCTACTCTTTTCTTGATGCATAAATTATTCCAAAAATGCTTCCAATTTCAAGCAAGGTCAGCTTGGAAAAAATCTGAATACAAACAGGCTTGATTTAATGCAGTTCGAATATAAAAGTACACATGTTAAGAGAAACAATGTGTAACTTGTTTTACTCTGTGATCAGTTATCACTTTTGTAAAAATTCACTGCAGTTGAATTTTTGAATGGTACATTTTATATGAAAGTAATTTATTTTAGTCCCTTTCCCTTTACATCTAATATTTATTACCCACTTGTTTCTAAGACTTGTGGCCAGACACAAAGTATACAGTGACCAGCACTATAGAGTTACTTTCTGTCCCTGTGGAAAAAATGAATCACTGCAAACAGTGGAATGTGATCAGGGAAGCAGGAAAGGGTACAAGAATGATAGCAAGGGTTGTCTTTGATGTGGTTTAGCCCCAGGAAATAGGAGACGAGGGCCATGTAGACAGAAGTGGTCCATCAGTGAGCCGAGACAAGAAGGGATGTGGCCTGCTTGAGGAAAGAAGTGACCAGAGTGGTTTCAGCAAGTTTAACTAAACGCAAATGAGGGGGGTTAGCGTGGAAGATCAGGCAAGGTCCAGACCTCAGACTTAGGAATAGGCCTTGGTGAGAACTGGACTTCTTTCTAAACATCACTGTAACCAAATTAGATGTGCACTACCAGGAGCTGTCTTCCAGTGTTATGCAGAAGTGGATGGTGAGCAGCTAGGAGGCCATATTCTGCGGCTTGGGCCAATACCAAGAAGAGAAAAAATGCAGACCATAATTCATAAGATAGAGAGTAGACCCAGATAAAACCCATTAATTTTATTGGTGGCAAGAATAAGTTCACTTAAAATGTATGCAAGAATATGTTGGGATGAATGAAATACATCTATTGAAACCACAGAATCACGATGCCTAGAGAGAACAGATTCTACCCAGTCTAACGTCTTCCTTGTTTAGAAGTCTTTTTTTTCTTTTGATTCTGATTTTTAAATATATTTTAAATATATCTGATTTGAATATTTTAACTATATGTAAATACGTTAATACCTAATTTTAACTATATGTAGACTCAGAGATTGTACATGTCTGCAGTTATTTAAAGGTGTGCCTAGGCCTGGGAGCTGTGTTCACCTTGGACTAGGTCACCTGGAGGTGCACACTCCGATTGGCAGAATGCACTGCTGCTGCCACCCACTGGGACTTTTCTGTCTCTGGGGCAGCTCTGTGTTCTCACAGCCTTCTGGCTTCTTCTTGTAGAGCAATAAAAAATGCATGCAGAAGCCACAGTAGCTTTTCATCCTACTCTGGAATATTGCACAGCTTTATTTCTTCACTATTCTATCACTTTCTTACTTCACATTAGTCCTGCTCTGTGAAAGGGGGATAAGTAAAATGTTGAGTTCTAGGATGAAATGGTTCAGGGAGTCATACTGGTATCCAGCTAGCCGAGGGAGAAAGAAAACAGCATAAATGAGCTAAATTCATCTGTTAATGCAGGGATCCAGAAGATAACATGTAGAATTAGTACATCAAAAATAATAGTTTGCATTGTGATTTAAGGTAGCAGTTGGTGTGATAAAGCCAACTGGTACAAGCTTTTGAGTCAACTGTTAAATTTTCAGAAATGTGATCTGCTTAATTAACACAGTCTTTTCTAAAAGCCAAAGTTGTTGTGTCCCATGGCACTGTTGTTGGTACTTGGAGGTGAGTCATCGCATTTGTGTGATAGAATTCTATCCAACAGTGAGCCATGACATGGGCCTTCCAAGGCTATGCAAGTGACGTCACACAGGCATGGCTGTCAGTCATGATAAGAATATTTATATCTCAGGAATCATCAAACATGCATCATAGCTTCACATTATTTTGTTGATTGCCTAGTCTTAAAAGAATTAATAAAATATTATTAATCCCGATTAAATTTCAGAAAGTGTCATTAGTGGAGTAACTAAATTATGAATAGTACAAAATTTGAAGAAAGATAAGCTTTGCATTTACATACCGTGCCACTGATGATCACTGAAATTCATATATTTCTTTACTTAACTTTTATCTCATTTTTGGAAACAAAAAGTGTTGACTAACACAGTAGTTAAACTAAACTGAAGTAGCTAAGTTTTCAACCTAACAAACTGTTAAAATTTAAAACTCAGTTATGGAAAGCCTCTAATTCTTTGCTGTGGGACTAGCAGCAGAAAGGGTCAGAGTAGGGCTCTGCTATTTTTTATGCAAACTTTCTTGTTTGATGGGTTATGTTTGAACCATGTAAATGAATTAGCTTTAACTGAAAGCTATAGCTTTCAGTGTACAACTAGCTTTTTTTTTTTTTTTTTCTGGTATTTTTTAGGGAAAGGTCTACATGGTGTTCAGCGTCTCACTACTATATCGGTCTTGTAGTGATCTGCCTGTTTACAGCCTCCCAAGGGCTGTAAAACCTGATGTAACGCCACCATACCCAGTCTCAATTGCCATCTCAGCACATCCTGGGGGTGGGGACAGCACAGCAGGCCTGAGGATCTAAACACCCCTGAGCCTGCTTGCAGGCTAGTTTACAAAATTCAGTGTGAAGCAAGGTTCTCAACTTACTCAGGGAAGCATCACTCATTTTACTTGTTCAGTCGCAAGTCTGGGAGATGATTCTGCAAGTGGATTAAATACAACCCTTCAATCTCCAAGAACAAGTCTCTGGAATCCACCAAATTATCAATAATAAAATATTTACTTTCATTCCCAAAGTGTTTGCAACAGACATCATATGAAAATCTTCTTTCATTGTACATATTCGTTACTTCATGGAATTTTATGTTATAAGAAGTATGTTTTAAAATATAATGCTGAGATGATCAAAAATTGGTATTACAAAGAGGTCTACCTATGAGGGATAAGTAAAGATTTGAAACCCCTCAACTTTTTTTGAATTTTCAATATTTATAGTTTATTAATAATCAACAAAATTTTCATTGTGGCCTGTTTTTTTGGTGCAATAACTCTATGAAGAACACTTTAACTTTTTTTATATAGCTCTTTATAAACAATTAACATTAAAGGATTTATAACTGACTTAACTGAAAATTGGTACTAAAATACAGTTAAAATTACAAATTGAAAATAAGATTTAGATATTGTTATGGTTTGTGTATAGGTATCCCTCTCAAAGCCTCATGCAGTGATGGGGCAGCTTCTAGAATTTGTAATTGATTATTGTGAAAATGGGTGCTGCCTCTCCCCTGGGGCAGGTGATTTGCATTTCAATGTAAGGTATGAAGAGAAGTTAGCTGCTTGAGCTGCTAGTCTCTCCCTTAGCTCTTGCTCTTAGCTGCCACCATGAAAGGTTGTTTTCTGACATATGCCTCTGCCTTGGAGCCAGTTGAATATGGACTGAAACCTCTAGTAACTGTGAGCTAAATAAACCTTTCCTTCCCTAATTTTGAGTGTCAGGTATTTGTCCCAGCAACAAGAGAAGAGTAACTAAGACATATATGAAAAATCAACAATAATGGATAAAAAAAATGAAAAGATATACAAAATCCTTGAACTTTTAAGGAAAAAGAAATTAAACAGAATGTGACGTCATTTACAATCATACTACCATTGAAGGCATATCTGTCATTACTTTTTTCTCTGCTATAACAACATACCTAATACTCATGGTTAAAGAAAAAAAATTATGTAAGCTCAGTTTACAGTAGTTTCAGTCCATAGTCAGCTGGCTCCAGAACAGTGTGGCAGGGCAGAGGGGCATGGCAAAGAAGAAATAGTCCATGGCGCAGCAGGCAAAAGGCAGCAAGTAGCAAGCAGCCAGCCTGCCTGCCTCTTTTACCCCACCCAGGCTCCTGCCCTTTTGGGCAGTACCACCCATATTGTGCTAATTCTACCCAGTGGCCTAACTTAGTATCACAATTCCTTCATCCAGCATCACCCACCCCAGATCCAGCAGCTCCGAAAGGCCCCACCTATGGCACATATATGAGTCTTGGGGGGAACATTTAGAGCTAAGCCGTAGCAGTAGGCATAAACAAATGTTATTTCAAATGGTAAAATGGTACTTCCCACGCTACTGTTGGGAAAAACAATTACAACCATCACCTAAAAGAGAAAGTTAGCAACAGGTAACGTATTTGAAGCTACTACTAGCAGCTGCTCTGCACATATCTATTTTAGACAACATATCTCATGTGTGCTTGGAGGAATGCACACTACAGTGTTCACTTCAACACTATCTGCTTGCAAGTATAAGTAACTGACACCTAATATGAAAATGATCAGAAGTATTTTGAAATAATCTTACATACAGAAAAATTACTATATATCTATACTATAAAATGATAATATGATTGATTATTTATAAAAATCAGAAGTTACTGACCAGAAATCATTGATATATTAAGGTTTTAACTGAAACTATATTGTCTAGTTCAAGGGCAAGCATTTTGCTACTCTTTTTAAGACCTAATGCTGCTAGTGATAGGAATAGGAATAGACTTCAACAGATGCACCAGGATCTCTACCTGTAATAAATGTTTAAATGTGTAAAAGGGGAGAGATATTAATTTGTCATAATTTTATGATATTTTATGGGCAGGTTTAGTGGTCTAGAAAAATTACCATGGGTATCTAGTCTCATTGTTGAGAAATAAGATGTCACATAGAAGTGAAAGAGTTTGCTGGAACAAGCCTCCAACAAAACTATTGCAGGGCTCATCTCTAGCAAAGGCTGATATTCAGATTGAAAGGCATCCAGCCTGCTGTTTCTGTCTAAGAGAACTCTAATGGTGGGGAGAATTTTTTAGTGTGGTGCTTTTAGAGAAAAGAACTAGGCTGAAATTGTTCTAAATCTTCTTAGTACCAGAACAGCTGTTGAGAGTAGTATTAACCATAACCCACTTGGGCTGGATGCAACGTGACCTAGAAGAGCTACGTTTTACATCTTGCTTTCAATAACCTGGAACAAAGACATAGTGTGGTGAGATGTACACAACGAAGGGAAGCATGCCCTTTGCTATCATTTATGTGCACAGACTTCTGGAAAAGCCTATGATGAACCTGGAACTTCATTCAATATTCTAGTTAGCACTGTAAGGGGATGGTACTGTAAAATGGGAAAGATTTTTTTCCCACAACACATGATGACTATTATTATAGTGACTGGATCAGTGAATAGTTGTTTGAGGTTTTACTTGTATGTAACTTAAATAACTATAGAAAAAGGATACATTTGTTGATTAATAAGTAAATGTCCAAATTGGGAGAAATAAAATATTGAAGTACAGAAACCCACAGTCCAGAGATTTTTCTTTGCAATTATTTTCTCTTTTCTTCGTGCATGATAAGAACTAACCTAAATCTAGAAGTTAATGTAGAGAAAATACACATTTTTATGCCCTGGCAGTATCACATAAATATTTGGATTTCCTTGCTCATTGCCTCTCTTTCAGAAATGAGAAAAGCAGTTATAAGCACCAGCACATGACCTCAGCAGAAGGCTTTAACAGTCAAGTGGATTGGATGACCCATTCTGTCTATAGTGGTCAACCTTGTTCTTCAGCCCCCATCCTGCCCACTGCACTTATGAGCAGAGTGGCCATGGTGTTAGGGATAGAGGTTATGAATGATCTCAACAGCATGGACTCTTATTTTCTTAGGCTGGTCTGGGTACAGTCACACTGAATGGCCAATATGCCAGCAGCAGAGACCAACACTGAGTCCTCAATATCGCCCCATTGTCCAGGGCCATCGGTTAGTGACTGGTGGTGATTGTTTATAATATAAACAATAGGACCACTTCCATAGGAAAAAAGACAGTAATTTTCCTACTGACACAGACATTTATTCTGCATATGGATTTGCCTTCCCAGCATGTAATGCTTCTGCCAAAACTCACAGGATTCCTTAGCCACCATTATGAAATTTCATTCAGCATTGCCTCTGACCAAGGAATGCATTTTATAGCCAGAGAAGTAAGCCATTGGGCTCATGCTTATGGAATTTATTGGTGTTGCCATGGTCCTTGCCATCCAGAAGCAAGTGGACTGCTAGAAAGGTGAAATGGACTTTTGGAAATGTAGTTACAGTACCACCTAGGTGATAATAGCTTGCAGGGCTGGGGCAAGGTTCTTCAAAAGTACGCATATGCTTTGAAGCATCACCCACTATATGGCACAGAGTCTTCCATAGCCAGAATTCAGGGGTCCAGGATCGAATAATGAAAATGGGAATGGTGCCATTCCCCAGCGATCTCCTAGCAACACTTTGCTTCCTGTTCCCAAGATCTTATGCTCTGCTGGACTAGAAGTCTTAGTTGGGGAAAGGCTTGTAGCAGGAAATACAACAATGATGCCATTGAACTGGAAGCTAAGACTTCTTGGTCATTTTGATATCCTTGTGCCTTTGAGTCAATAAGCTAAAAAGGGAGTCACAGTAGTGGCAGGGTTGACTGACTCAGACTATCAAGGAGAAAGTGAACTAATACTAAATGGAGGAAATTAAGAATATATCTGGAATACAGGAGATATTTTAGGGGAATCTCCTACTCTGATCATGCGTTATTATTGAGGTTAATAGGAAACAACAACCCCATCCAGGCAGGATGACAAAATGGCCCAGAAACTTCAGGAATACAGTTACAAGTTACCCAATTATGGAAAAAAAAAAAACCAAAAACAACAAATAAGGCCTAGTGAGGGGCTTACTAAAGGCCAAGGGAATACAGAATGGGTTGCAGAAGAAGGTAGTTCTAAATATCAGCTGTGACTTCATAATGAGTCCCAGAAGTGAGGATCATAATTTTAACAGGTCTCTGAATAGGCTTCCCATGATAATATAATGTTGACAGTCTTAATACTGGTGTTTAAGTATTGGGAAACCTAAGTTATAATGGTGAAGTGAAGAGTAAGCATCATCCAAAGAAAACTTGTCTTCTGTTCCAAAGAGAGAATTACAGTGGGGCTTCATTTCATGACATGTTTGTTGGCAAACAATTTGTTTCTCAAATAGAAGCATTGGCCAAATGTTGCTATTGTTTGAAAACTCTGCATCAGGTGACAAACACAATCATGGCTGTGTTTCCCACACAAACACAAACACAAACATGGGGTCATCTTTTCCAAGATTGTAGAACAAATTAAGGTCATGAATTGAGGTACACTGTCATGTTTTTCTGTTTCTGTACAAGATAGTTATAGCATGTTAGGTATAACTATGAACTTGTTGTGTATCTGGAGACTAAAGTTGAAGGAACTGTATCTAATTGCCAGAGGTGGGCTGTGATAGTCACCTGTGTGGACTTCAGTAAAAAACACCCAACTAAATTGAAGCACAGTTTGGGGGTGCTTGAGGGATTTACCGAAGATGGAAGATCCATCTTCAGTGAGAGTGACACCAACTGGCAGGCTTGTAGCCTGAACGGAATAAAAGAGAAACAAAGAAGGACGGCTCGCTTCTGCTTCTGCAGAGGAGCTTCTGTCTTCACGTCCACCTTCGACATCCTCTGCTGGGTTCTGACACACGCACCTTGGCGCCTGGTGTGGACGCACATTGCCGTGGGTTCCAGGCCTCATGTGGGTCCTCCAGATGTGCAGCATGCAGACCTCCCTTCTGCAGCCTTCTACATGGGGTCCATGGGTGGCTGCCCTAACCTTCATTGTAAATCCTCATATGTTTATACATCTTTATTAAATCAGTTTTACTAGCAAGCACTGATAGACCATCAGATATTTAATACTCAGTCTTAACAAATGACCTAATAATGATGTAAGAATTATGTTGGACAGTAGTATTTCCTCAGTTTGTGTTTCAATTCCCAGATGGGAAACAAAATTTTGCATTTGATGCTGTACATATTTCTAAGGGTGGTGTTGGGAGCTACTGTTCTGTGTAGGACAGATACATTGAAAAATGTGTGGAACTTTGACAGTGTATTTGGAAACTGAACAAGACCAGGAAACAAGAAATTCTCTAGAACTCACTAATTAAAGTGCAGTCTGCAGTGTGGTAGTCACTATCTCACCTGGAAGCTGGTTAGTAGTGCACCATCTGCCTGTCAAATGCAAGGACCTGAGTTCAATCCCCAGTTCAAAAAAAAAAAAAAAAAAAGCAGAATCTATTGCTCTGGGCCACAGCAGCTGAATCAGAACATGCATTTCCTGGGCTCCTCAAACTCTTCATCTGCACTTCAAAGTTTAAAAAGGGATGCTCTGGAAAGAGTTAAAGCAATTTCAGAAGACCTTCTAGGGTTGTTTACTTCCCTAGAGGGACAGATGGCTCAAGGCCTACTTGTCAGAAACTAAAATGGCTAAGAGCACCCGGAAGCTTGCAGCCCATGGATCACTATCATTATTATCATCATCAAATACACGATGGCTGCATTGCCTGGTCTTCTAGTAACAAAGCATCTTTCATCAAAGTCAATTTGTGTGGAGAAATTCCTGCTGCATTTTGTCATGACAGTGGTGATAGCGGCACATCAGAAAGAAGCTGTATCAAGAAGCAAAAGCTTCTGAAGTGTGTGTGATTAATTACCTGGAGAGAGGAAAAGGCTCCTCAAAGAAAGGCTGCTCATTAACATTTCCAGTCCTAGCCCTTGGGTCCTAGCAAACAAGAAAGCAGTCATCTGCCTTACCTAGAGCAGTAGCTCCAAATGATGCTGTGAAATCTGCACCTCAGAACATGTTACGGTGCCTCCTCACTAATTTAGGTCTTGCAGGTGCCTTATGTGAGACATATCATTGAAATATCTTTTATTAATGTAGCATTATAGTGAGTGTCTTTATGAACAATTATTTTGTAGATATTTTGGGATATATATATATATATATATATCCATTTTGCCTTAATTTAAATATCTTTTATTACAGAAAACATGGTGAAAATTTTGACTGATCTTGCTGTAAGATGTAAGGACAAAACTGAAATTTTTTAAAGAAAAAAAGGAGCAATTTCTTAGCTGAAATAATACAAGAAAAAGCTTAAACAACTTATTCACAGGGAAGGTAAGAAGTACTATAACTTAAAACCAACTGGAAGGAGGAACTCAGAATCCCTGGGGCTCCCTCTCCCTCTGCCTCTCTTGTCTTACCCTTGGGTGGACTTTATTGCCTTTCTTTACCCATTACATATTTCGTCCATGGATTGAAAGGTAAGACTGTGAATTCCTTTTAAGTCACCCTTCTTAGTTACTACCAGTGACATGGGGCTGGCATTACCCTCTGTGCTCCGACGCTCGGAGTTTCAAGCAGGTCTCCACATTTCCTAGTTAGAGTCAGGAACTTCGTGTACCAATCCGTGCCACCTGAGGGGCTCTGAAAATGAGGCAACTTGGCCTGGTTGAGATAGAAATGCCACTGGAGAGTACGGATGTGACAGTCTCATAGAAATAGTAGCTTGGAGGGAAAGATGAGCAGTTTTAAAAAGAGGAAAGACTGCCCAGACAAAATAACTCAGGCCTAGTGAATATATGTATACAGCAGCTTTGAAATAGATTTTATATATAAATCACTTCTTCAGTGGGAAGACTAATTTTATCTTGAAATACTCTAAGCTATGGTTTTAAAAGATATGACTTGATTTCAAATATATGTAAAGGCCAATTTTAGTGCTACAATATACTTTATAGTGTTATAATATTCATTTTAATTTTTGTTAGTTTATGCTAAAAGGGAAGTCCACAATAAAAACCATTGACCATTAAAATATTCATTAGGAAGAATGACTAAATGATGGTATGAAAATTCCATACAATGTTATCAAGTCATAGAAATGGAGACTAAATAATATATAAATGTCTCAAAGGCAGAGCGTCTACACCTAGGTAGTTATTGAACGAATGAATAAATGAATAAATCAATGAATAACTTACCTTTTATTTAGAAAGTCAAATAACACTGAGTGTGATATCAAGCCATATAAATAAATAATTTCACAATAATTTCATTCTTATTTTATAAAATATAATATATATTAAAATAACACTAGTCATTAGCATTACTTAAATATTTAGTATGTTTCAGATATTCTTCTGTGCTTTTTATAATTAATCTACAATTGTTAAATGAACCATCCTATGAGTCTTGTTGAATGGGAGTTCGGAACCTCTGATGAATTTACTCTTCTCTCCATGTGTGGCAGACAACTGCTGGCACCTACCAGCCTGAGTCTACTTCCTGTGTGTTACTGCACTTTGCTATACTTAATCCTAAGTATATGTGGATATTTTCTTATCCACACATCTTGGAATGTTTGCTGACTGGTTCGCATTGTTTATCACTGTTGTAGTCTCTCCGACTGCACTGATGAAAAACCCTGTATTTGAAGAGCTTTCATTCTAGTGAGTAAGGACATAAAATACGTGTGGCAAACACAGCATGCATGACCTTTTCTGTGCTCAGTGCTACAAAAATGGAATGAATTTAGGAGAGCATTTTGCAACCAGGTGGTGGATGTCAATCTTACCAAGAAGGTCACAGTTAAACACAGACTTGAGAAAGATTAGAGAATTAGCCTAGGCATGTCGCCACTGAGACTGTTGTATGCATTTTGCTTTTAATCTTGATAAAATTGGGCCATTAGAGAATTTGAGACAGAGAAAAGACATGAACTGATGTACATTTTGAGAGGAAATTTTCTGGCTATTTGTGCTGAAAGTAGTCAACCAAAGGGTCTCAAGAGTGTGCCTTTTAGATAGCAAACCTCACTGGATCAAATTAGCCAGTGGTCCCTGCTGTGCTACTTAGGCCATCACTGCTACTGTGACATCCCTCATTGAAGAGCTTAGAGTGGGCAGAAGTGAGGACTTGAGGAGAATGTGCAGGTGTGAAGCTATCGCCAAGAGAGCTGCTGCACAAACCGAATGGCCTTCATCAGAGCATGCACACAGTTGGGCAACATAGACCACATGGAAAGAGAAGCACAGAAGATAAAGCCCAAACCATCACTGTGGCAAATGAAGAAGAGCAAAGTTGAAGGGGAGGAGAGGGCTGAGGACAATTTTTACTTTTCTTTTATAAATTTTCATGTTATTTGCTTTTTATAATAGGCTGGCAATAGTTTTATAATTGGCACATAAATTAAAAACAGATCATTAATACATGCTTAATGAAGAATAAAAATTAGTATGTGTAGAGACTGACAAAAGACATAATGAGTATAGGTATCCCTTCTGTTGTCTGTAGATACCCATGTATGTAATGTATGCATGTAATTATCCAGGCAAAGGAGAGGGACTTCAGAGGCAGAGATGCAGACTCATGTCCCTGACTCCACTGCCATCTCTGGGAGTCTGATTTAAGAGCTATGAGATCCACGGGCTTATAAACCTCCCCTGAAGTAGACTCACTTGCGGTGCTAATGTCCATGTAATAGGGCAGAGCAGCAACCCTGCTTTTTTTGGTAGTGGTCCAGTCAGTATCTGACTCCTTATAAAGTTGGAACTCTACTTTGTAAAGATCATGACACACTGGGCTCTATAGAACCAGGAACCCAGAGAAAAACCTATCAAGGGAGTTGTAACAGGGTCAGATCTAAGCAGTCACCACCACTCTGTTAAATCCTATGTCTTTGAGCAAATATTTACTGGTTATTCTCTTGTGGTCTCCTCCTGAGGTGTTCTAGCTCTCTTAAAAATCTGTATTTGTTTTGTTTATGGAGACATTTGGACATTTATTCATAAATTATCAATTCTTTGATATTTCACAGTAATAGCATCATTTTATTAATTTTCAAATGATTCTTTCATATTACATTTTTGAATATTTAAGTTGGAGCTTGATGAATTATAATCTTTGGGTGTCACTTCATTTCATTCATTATAGTATGACATAAATATACTGATAACATGACTCAGAGTTTAAATCTAAAGAAAGATTTTAGATCCACTTTTCAAAATACTGTAGATTAAAAACAGCTGAGCAAAGTGGTACATGCTTATAATCATAGCACTATGGGAGGTTAAGCCAGAAGGATCACAAATTCAAGTGCAGCTTGAGTAACTCAGTGACTCAGTCAGACCCAGC
>PVKN010012905.1:0-20341 GCA_004027915.1 Capromys pilorides
GCAGTGACAGCTCAGCACGCCTGGAGGCAGAGCCAGCACAGCGTGTGGTGCTGGGGATCGAACCCCAGGCCCTGGGCTTAGCTAAGCAGGTGTTCAGTCCACTGAGCTATCTCGATGGCCCTATTTTTTGGCTTTTTAAGACACGGTCTCACTATGCAGTTCAGTCTGACCTTCAACTCACTTTTAGTCCAGGCTGGTCTCAGACTCACAATAATCTTTCTACCTCAGCCTCCCAAGTACTGGGGTCACAGATGTGTGCCATCATTCCCAGCCTATTTTTTGGCAAATATATATTATGCAACAATAGGCAACACTTTAATCTAAAAACACTTCTAACACCCCCAAAAGAGTATCCTCATTTCCAGGGCTTGCATTCCCAGTCATCCACTAATTTACTGTCCATCTCTACAGATGTCCTTTTCCTGGGCATTTTATATAAATAGAATCATACAGGCTGGCAAGATAGCTCAGCAGACTAAAGTGCCTGCTTAGGCAAGTGCAGGCAAACACAGGTGCTGAGGTTCAATCCCTGGTACCACGTGCCATGCCAGCCCTGTCCCAAGGGCAGGCTGAGCCAGTCACAGAGTCTGGGCATAGTGGCGCATGCCCTAATCCCAGCACTGGAGAGGCTGAAAGGAGGAGGATCACTATGAGTCTGAGCTATGTAGGGAGGCCTTGTAACAACCAAATACAAAATAAGTAAATAAATAGAATCATGCACCATGCCTTTTGCGTCTGGGTTCTTTCATTGAGCATAATGCTTTTGAAGTCTATAGGATCAACGAGTACTTCATTCCTTTTTATTACCAAATAGTATTCTGCAATACAGATATGCTAGATTTTGCTTATCCATTCACCAAGCAATAACATTTAGCTTGTTTGTACATTTCTGCTATTATGAATAACACTGCTATCAACATTCTCATATCAATTCTTCTGTAGACATATGTTTTCATCTCTTTTGGGCAAATACCTAGAAATGAAATTGCAGGGTCACATGGTAAATTTATGTTAAGAAGCTGACAAACTGCTTCCTAACGTGCTGTACCATTTCACATTCCCACAGTGATGTATAGGAGAGCTTGGGGTGGGGCGTGTAACTCAAGAACAGCACTGGCCCTGAGCTCAGTCCTCAGCATGAAGGCAAGGGGCAGCATCCTGTTTCTGAAAGCTCTGGTCTCTCCACATCCTAAATGCTTGTTTTTGTTTGTTTGCTTGTTTGTTTGTTTGTTGTTGTTTTGCGGTACCGCAGATTGAACTCAGGATCCTGCGCTTGCCAGGCAAGAGCTTATTCTACTGAGCTATCTCGGCCCCCTCAGCATTTCTTATTGCCCGTTTTATTGATTACGACCGCTCCAGTGGTGTGAAGTGGTAGCTCACCATGGCTGATTTCATTTTTCTAATGACTAATGACATCTTTTCACGTACTTATGGGTCATTCAGTGAAATGCCTATTCAATTCTTTTGCTCATTTTTAAAACGATCTATTGCCTTATTATTATTAAATTGTAAGAGCCATTTATATGCTGTGGATACATATCTTTTTATCAGCTGCATGATTTATAAATATTTTCTTAAGCTGGGTGAGCTGCAATCCTAGTGCTCAAGAGACTGAGGCAGGAGAATCACTGAGAGCTCAAGGCCTGCGTGGGCTACAGAATGAGTTCAAGTCAGCTTCGAGTACACAGTAAGACCTTATCTCAAAATATCAATAAATAAAATTTAAAAATAATAAATATTCGAAGCTGGGCGTGGTGGCGCATGCCTATAATCCCAGCACTTGAGAGGCTGAGGCAGAAGGATCAGTGCAAGTTCGAGACCAGCCTGGGCTACAAAGTGAGCATAAGGCCAGCCTGAACTGCATAGTGAGACCTTGTCTCAAAAAAGACAATAATAACAATAATAATAATAACAACAATATTCTATCCCAGACTGTTTTGTTATTAATGTTTTGTTGTTTGTTCGTTTTTCATACTGGGTATTGACCTCAGGACCTTGCACTTGTCAGGAAGGTGTTTATGTCACTGAGCTATCTCCCTGACCCTGTTGTTTCTTTTTTCTTTTTTTAATGTATTTGGTTGTCACAGGGTCTCTATGCAGCTCAGACCCATAGTGATTCTCCTGCTTTCAGCCTCCCCAGTGCTGGCATCACAGGGTGCACCGCTATGCCAACTCTTTGGCTGGCTCAGCATGCTGGGGTGGGGGGGGGGTGCTGACACAGCATGTGGTGCCTAGAATTGAATCTCAGTGCCTGCACTTGCCTAAGCAGAAGCTTTAGCCCGTTGAGCTACCTCACAGGCCCTGTTCCTTTTTTAAGGGATTGGTTTTTGAGACAAGGTCTCACTCACTACGTAGACCTGGTCTTCAACTCCGTGTGTAGGTCACTCCCTGTGAGCTCCCAGACTCAGGGTGATCCTCCTGCCTCAGCCTCTATGTACTGCAATTATAGGCATGTATCACCACACCCAGCCTGATGGTGTTTTTATTTATTTATTTATTTATTTATTTGCTTGTTGTGTTTATTTGTTTCTTTATTTATTCATTTTGTGGCTGGCTCAGCCTGCCCTGGTGATGGCGCTGGCACAGCATGTGGTGCCGGGGATCGAACTGCAGTCCCCGCAGTCGCCTGAGCCCTCCTAAGCAGGCGCTTTAGACCACTGAACCATCTCGCCAGCCCCTGATGGTGTTTTTTAAACTGAAAAGTTTTTAGTCTTTATGAAGTCTAATTTACCTTCTTTATTCTATTACTTGTGCTTCTGATGTTATTCTTAAAAGGTATTTGTCTGATCCAAAGTCATGAAGATGTATTCCTGTTTTCTTCTAAGAGTTTTGTAGTTTTAGCTCTTACCTTGGTGCCTATCTCATTTTGAATTAACCTTTACATTTGGTGTAAGGGTCTATGCTCATGTTTTTTTGCCTGTGGATATCCAATTGTTCCAGAGCCACGTGTTAAAATGACTTTTTTTTTTTTCCACTGAATTACCTTGGCGTCTTTGTCAAAAATCAATTTGTCATAAAGATAAGTATTTATTGCTGGTCACTCAGTTCTGTTCTACTGATTTGTATGACTATCCTTATGATCACCCTGTCTTGATTACTGTCCTGGTTTCCATTTTTTTCTGTTTATTCATACACTTATCTTTAATTTGTTTAAATAGAAGAATATATCATCCCCAAATTGATATTAGCCCTTGGCAAGAACGTAATTGAGGCTTCCCAAAACCAAACCATCAAGGCCTCTTTTGTGAATAACATTGCAAAGCCATTAAAGGGACTACAACCATATTCTTATTTAAACAAACGCCAAAGGGGATCAGGAGAGGAACAGACATCTACCCCTGCCACAATAATCCGATTTACTGATTCCCAGGGAGGAGAGAAGACACACTGCTAATTAGGAGGCAGTTAAGGAATTATTTCCTTTCTCAGTATGGCTTTAGAACATACTAGGCCGAAAATGTAACGTCTGTCTTTGAGCTATGGGTATCGAAGTATTTTATTTAGCAGTTTCCAAAGAAATCAAGAATAGTGCATATAGAAAAATAAGCCTTACTGGAGAGCTCTCACCTGCCTTGAGAGGTGATACGCAGAAAGCCAACCTCTTTCCTCTATTTTTATTTTATTTTATCTATTTATTTTTATGTGTTTAGTATAGGGTCTATAAGGTCTCACTATGTATTGGACTCATAGTGATCCTCCTGTTTTCAGCTTCCCAAGTGATGGTATTACATAGTGTGTGCCGCCCGGGCTCAATCACTACCTCAGAGTGCCCTGGGGATGGGGCCAGCATGGCTGGGGGGCAGGGATCGAACCCCCAGCTACTGTGTTCTACCTAAGCCGCTGCTTCAGTTCACAGAGCTATCAGGCCAGCATCTCCTTTCCCCTAAGAGTGATCTTTCCACTACTGACCAACTTGACAACATCTCAAGACAGAACGCCAGAAGAGTTGGAGAACTGAGCAGGGAAAGCAAAAGGCTCCAGGAACATGGGCTCCTTCCTGGTGGAGAAGGAAAGAATTTTCTAAAAGTGAAAAATCTTGCCAGGGTTGAGATGGGGAGGGCTGATGACCAATACAGCCCAGGATGTAGAATAAAAGGACAGGAGGATGCCATTTATATTTTTTTTTAAATTTTTTATTTTTTTTAACTTTATTTTATTTTTATTTATTTATCTATGTTATGGCTGGCTCAGCCTGTGCTGGGGGCGGGGCTGGCGCAGCATGTGGTGCCGGGGATCAAACTGAGGTCCCTGCTGTTGCTTAAGCTTGCCAAAGCAGGCACTTTAGACCGCTGAGCCATCCCGCCAGCGCCTACATTTATTTTATTTTTTATTTATTGAGATAGGGTCCCTCTTTGTAGTGCACAATAACCTTGAATTCATCAGATCCTCCTGCCTCAGCCTCTCAAGTGCTGGGATTATGGGCATGTGCTGCCACACCCAGTTTAGTTTTTTTTTTTTTTTTCCTTTTGTACTGGGAATCAAATTCAGGATGTTGGACTTCTAAGGCAGGCACTTATGCTACTGAGCTATATTCCCCACTTCTAGCACTTGACTCCTTTTTCTTTTCTTTCTTTTGTTCATTTGTTTGTTGATTCATTCTTTCTTTTTCTGGTCTGTCTTTTTGAGAAAGAACACTATACAGTTCAGATTAGCCTTGAGTGCAATTTGTAACCCAGGCTGGTCTTAAACTTGCAATGATCCTCTTGCCTCAGTCTCCTGAGTGCTGGGATTACAGGCATGATCCACTATGTCTGGCTTTAGCATTTGATTCTTTTCTTCTTTTCTTTCTTTCTTTCTTTTTTTCTTTTTTTTTTTTTCTTGTGGGATCAGGGTTCAAACTCACAACCTTGCACTTGCCAGGCAGGCACTTGTGCCATGGAGCTATCTCCCCAGCCCCTAGCATCTGATTCTTGAGGTCCTTTTTTATTTCTGGGGAAAACCTTCCTTTTTACCCAGTTGTAAAAATTACATTGTGGACTATAAATCTTCACCATCCTCTTCTCTTTTTTGGCAGTACTGGGGATCCTGTCAGTGGATAGGATCCAAGGAAGTTCCTTCGAAGAGGAGATGGGCACCTCAACTTGGCCTGCCAAATGGGATCATGACTCTTATTGTGGAAAGAGAACTTCAGGGTGCATCAGTGTGCAGCCCAGGCAGAGGGAGAAAGTAATGAATGGGAAAGGACCAGCTTTGTAGCTGGAGGGGCTGCACTCCCAGAGGAGCCTCAGGCTGGCCTGCTCACAGGCAAGGACCACCTCAAATTACCCTCAAGAACCAGAAGTAAGCCAGTGAGAGATCAGAGCCTGGCCCACCTCAGTGAATTCCTCAAAACTGGCCCCTGCTGCTGTGGTACATGTCCAGTGATCAGCAGGTCTATAGGTCCAAAGTTTTAAGGTAATCAGGGGGTCAAAAAATGAGCTCGTCTCCTTTCTTTCTTTGTTTTCTCTACCCTACCTCAACCCAACCCAACCCAGGAGTGCTCTAGTACTGAGCTAAATGCTAGCCTTTCTCTTTTTGAGATAGAGTTTCACTACACCGTTCAGGCTGGACTGGAGCCCTCAGTGATTTTCCTGCCTCAACCTCAGAAGTAGCTGGGATTATAGACAGGCCGACCGTGGCTGGCACAATCCTTCCCTTAAATACTTTTCATTAAAGCAAGTCACAGGCGGGCGGCACCCCTAGCTCAGGTGATTGTCTTAAGGAGAATAAAATGGTGATGTAATGAAGGGGTAAGGAGCTCCTGGGGCCCAGGACGCAGCGAGGTACATCTGTTTCTGTTGGTGACCAGCAGTGTGAAATGTGATCCCCTGAAGGATTAGAAGAACATTTAAATGGTGAACTTGTTTCTGATTGAACAGCTCAAGAGAGACATAAGACTTCTCTATTTCCTTGTTTAAGTGAGATGAAATTTACCTCTGAAAGGGGAACTGGGGAGAAGTGAACCTCTATGAAATATTTTTAAATGTAGTCATTTACTTACACATCTATAGATACTTCACTATGTGCCACACATCCTTTATTACATGCTCGTTTGTTTTCAGTAAGTCACCTGAACCCCTGTTAAAAGAAGATGGGGGGAGAGATGCCCTCAGTAAATCTTGGTTGCATGGATGAACTGCAGGAGCCAGATGGCAAGAGCCTTAAGTGAGCAGGGGTTTTTCCATGAGGCTGCTGGAATAATGATCTGGGAGTGGCTGTGGAAAGCGAGAAGGCGCTACCCTGCCTCACTGCTCTGTGCTCTGCGGTTGGGGAGCGGCAGTCTCCAGAGACAGCCCTGGTCCTCCGCTAGGCAGGAAGTGGGAGGAGGACTCTGAAGCGGCTGATAGCACTGTAGGAGTTTGGGGAAGGAGAACTGGGAGGTTGGAGCAGGGAAGGAGCCTGTAGAAGGGGCTTCAATGCTGATGAAAGGTGGGCTTTCATTCAGACAGGAGCTGAGGATTAACTAGGATACGGGATGTGCTGGGATTAGCATTTATTTACTTATTTATTTATTGACAGTGTCTTCCTATGTAGTTTAGGCTGACTTTGAATTTACTATGTAGCTTAATCTGGCCTGAGATTCAGGGCAAGACTCCTGCCTCAGCCTCCTAAGTGCTGAGACTAGCAGTATATGCCACCATAGCTGGCCAGGATTGGCTTTTAAATGCTTCACCAAACCAGTGCTACTGAGATTTGGTTATGCTAATTCTAGTAATCATCAAATAGCTTCTACTTTTAGAATCTACTTTATGAACATGGTCTCAGGTCATCCTCACAATCATGCAAAGTATTATCCTCTTCTGCAGAAGAGAAAACTGAGATTTGTAGAAAGGAAGTAATTTGTTCAGGACCACACAGCTAAGTCTCCTAAGTATTACTCAGACCTAGGTCTAGAGCCAGGCCATGCCCTGGCCACCTGGTCCATCATGACTGAGGCATGGGTGGTGCTGGCAGCACTGGGGGAGCTCCTGAGAGCCTGGAGGAGTCCCTAGCTGGCGCCTGTGCAGCTCCAAGCCCTCACCAGGAGCCCTGCTGTGCTTCTGGATCCCATTGCTTGCATGGCCTCAAGCCCCATGGGCTCCACCCCACTTTGCAGGATGAGCTAGGGACCCAGGCTCAGTGACAAGTCTGCGGCCTCACCGGAAGCTGACCCTCTGTGCTCCCTGCCCAGCTCTGATAGAGGGGGCGTGGTCCTGGATGCCTGTGTCCAGTTCCCTACTTCCCACCAAGCCAGGTGCTTGCCCTCACTAATTCATTTCTTCAAAAAAGATCTGCGCTGAGTGACCTGTGAAGTCACTTAGCTGCTGAGCACAGGTGCAAGAAAGCAGATAGGACACATTCGCCGCTGGGCTTTCGCCAGACTCAGCTCATAAAATGGTAGGAAAGCAAAGGGGCTTGGGACAGTGATAAGAATTAAAGTATTAGGCCTTGGCACCTACGTTGGACATGAAGGAAAGTGAAGGAAGGAGAGAGCTGATAAATTAGGAGAACAAGAGGTCACCAGCAGAGAGGGCTGATGAGACAGAGCGGTTCTTGCCAGGGACAGTGGACAAGCCGCAGCCGGGAGGTGCACTTTGGAATATGGACAAAATGCAGCATGACGGTAGAAAGAGGGACCCAAGTGGCCTGTAGGCGATTCCGTTGTTACAAAGACATCAAGGAGCTAGTCCATCTCCCCAGTACCAAAGAGGTGAAAGAATGAAGACATCGAGCCAAAGAAATGGCCCTCAGGCTTGTTAGGAGGACAGCCATGCCAGCACTCCAGAGGGGGAGTGGGTTGGGGCAGGGAGTTCGGCTGAGTGGGGAACATGACTGTGAAGTGACGGAGTGACATAGTAAGGAGGGCGCCTCGGATGGGGAACAGGGAGGCAACGTCTTGCAGATGGATGCACAGCAGCATCAGCCTCTGCTAGAAGGTGGGTTCCACGCTTGCAGCTGGGATGAGAACAGAAGGGAAGGAGCCGGGGAGGCGGCTTTGCAGATTTGGTAGTGGGGTGTGAGGGAGTCCTGCTTCTGCCCTCTCAAGAAAGTGAGGCGAGCTCAACAACTGAGTTCTGTTGAAAAATTAGCTTCTGCACGACCCTCAGCCCCACTGTGACTCATCCAGAAGAAATGAAAGGCATTAGCCAGGCGTCTGGGTCCTAAGGCTTTGGCCTTTCCTCTCCCACCCTGGGAGGTAAGCAGTGTACCCAGGAAGGTAAACATTCCGTTTTGTAGTTCTGGTGTCAAAGCTCTTTCTTACAACTCTGAGGGAGCACAGCACTGGGTCCTAGGGATTTGACTGTCCAAACAGAGAAGGGCAGGATAACAGCATTCTCCACTACCCCACTACCAGTCTAAGACAGTGGCTACACATGACAGAAAGTGCCCAAGAGTGAGGGCCATGACTTTGGGAATCTATGGAAGAGGCCAAGGACCAGGCAGGACAAGCGAGGCTGTGTAGAAGGAGGAAGAGGAAACCCTATAGAGTGATGGCTGACTCCCGCTTCCACACTGAAAAGTGGTTCTTTCCTGCTGGGTGCTGGAGCACAGGCTGCTTACCTGAGGGTTGTGCAAAGCCCAGAAGTTCTTGGGCCTCTGGAGGGAGGACAGGAGGACCTGCAAGGAACATAGAAATCTTGCTGCTCTGGTAGGTGGAGATAAAAGCTGAATTTATTTGGATTTAGATCAACTAAGAGATGATTGAAAATGTGTTGATGTCACAAGTTTCAGGGCTGTCCAGTGGCCCAGGTCCTGGACAGAAGTGAATGGGGAATGGGAAGTGACATCTGGTTCTCCCCTCACCCTGCACCCTGTGGCTGGAACACAGCAGACACAGAGCTACCACGTGGCACCACTCGGCCTTCACAGATGAGCACAAGGACATCCTTCCCTGCCAGGCCCAGGAACAGGGCAGCAGGGCAGCCCCACATGGACCTTATGCTCACAGCTTGGCAATCTGGACAGAGCTGTGGCTCGGTTCTCTCACACACTCTGAAGTGCTGCTAGGCCCAGCCACCTGGGTCTCTTGAAATGTGGCCCCAGGATGTAGGCCTTTGGCTTCACTCCCTGGGTCTGTGTCCACTTAGTTCTAGGTGCTGTAAATGTTCAAGTCTGAATGCTCTGCACATTTACCACAGGAGTACAGGGACCTCACCCCCAAGTGTTAGGCTGCTGGCCAGGAAGACTTGAACAGAGAGGCAGAGCTGCCAGATTCTCAGACCTCCTGAGGCCCAGGTTAGCAGGCGCACCAAAAACCCCTCTTCCAGTGTGTAGCCAAGCCATGGAAGAGTCTGGACGAGTTATAAGGATTGGTCAGAAATCTCTTCTTACATCTCGTCACTCATGTCTGGTGATTCTTTGAGCAAAAAAGGGGGATATCCATCTTTTTACTCCTTTAATAAATATGTATCATGGGGCTGGGGGGATAACTCAGCAGAATAAGCGCTTGCCTGGCAAGCACAAGAACCTGAGTTCAATCCCTGGTTCCACAAAAATAAATAAATAAGTAAATAAATAAATATCATGCACCTGGGGTGCGCCAGGCCTCTTTGTGCTGGACATGGGAATATGGCAGCAGATAAGGCATAGTCACTCCTGCTATCCTTGAGGAAATCATGGTCTGTAAGTGGGGGTGATGAACAGATGCAGACAGTGGTGACACCCAAGGAGGAGAGCACAGGAGGGCAAAGCCCTAACCTCGCCCAGGGCTAGTGTGGATTCCTGGAGGAAGTGACAGTTCTAAAGGGGCACCAGTTCCAAGGTAATAAAACCCACTCGAGGTAGAGCACATCCCAAGGAGAATCACCACATGACAACACACGGAGAGTCCATGACCAGTTTAGCTTGGTGTGGACTGAAACCTAAAAGAAACTCTCTGTGTCCTGTATAGAGCCACATGGTTCGTTGCCTCCTTTTATCTTCAAAGTCTGAAAAAAAGAAAAAAGTTTGCAGTACTGAGGACTAACTGGGCCGAGGTGCCACAGAGGTCTTGGTACCGAGGATGTCATTGCTTGGGAGCAAGGGCAGCAGACCAGGTGGGAGAGATGGGATTCTGTTTCTCTGAGAGACCTTCAGGGAGTGATACGGAGAAGGCGCTTGGTGTTTTAAATCCAGAGCTCAGATGACAGTGCCAGGCTGGAAGTAAAGATTTGGAAATCACCATCTGTGGCTGGTAGTAGTTGAGATAGTCCCCAAAAAGGAGGCAGAGCTTAAGGCAAAGCCCCAGAATTGCTAAAGAGGGGACAGCAAAGCAATGGAGAAAGAGTAGCCAGGGAGCAGTGTGGCCAGCAGAGCCAAGGGGAGAGCCTGCTTTCCTTAGTCAGCAATGAGCACACATAATTGCTGACAAATATACTTTTTAAAATGGTGGTAGAGGAATGAACCCTCAAAGTTCTAAAAAATAGTCCCCAAAATGCCTAAAGATGCATAAAACTTGCAGTAGCTTGTCCACCACACACCAAAATTACCAGCAGTTGAAAAACCACTGAATGAGTATTCGTTTTTGATCAGTTTGTCATCCTGACCAGATTGCCTACCCAGAATCTCTGGAACTGGTCCCATCCCCTTCTTATACACCAGGGGGCGCACATGCACTGCTTCTGACTCCACGTTCAGGACAAAAGCAGGCTGTGAATTAGATGGTAACCAGAACTGGACCTTTCAGCCTAGAACTCTGAACCCAGGGCAACCTTGCCCTATACATTACCATGGCAATCCCAGAATCTAGACACCTCGACAATATTCAAATTTTGCTTTATTTCTCACCCCACTTCAAATTCACTGAGGCAGGCAGGGTATGGTTGCATCTACCTGTAATCCCAGCACTCACCAGGCTCATAGGAAGAACCTTTGAGTTTAAGGCCAGCTTGGGTTACAGAGTGAGTTCAAGGCCAGCCTGCAGTATATAATAAAACACTTTTTCAAAGCAAAACAAAAAACAGCTCTAACTGAACCATAAGATCCCACAAAAGACCAGAAACCTAAGAGCTTCTCACCTGACCCAAGGCAATGATGGCATTCCCCCTTTCCCCTAGGGTAAAACCTAGCTGGCTAGGAATGGGGTTGGGCTGGGGAAAGGAAAGCGCTGGGGTGGCTTTGTGGTGGCAGCATGGGGGAGGGGAGGTGTCTGAAGGCAAGGGCTTTGGTGCAAAGATTGCCTCTTTGTTTAGAGTTTACCAATTCTATGAGCACCACGACAGTTCACAAATTTATGGGGTCAGCATTTAAGTTTGATGTGAGGAGTCAGTATCCCAATACCAAGGTTCATGCTCAACTTAGGGACATTACCAAGCGTCAAATTCAAAGACCAAGTTGTATCAGTTGGGATTTGTGTAACTATTGAGGAGGTGATGTTGCAGCTTTTGATTAGGGCTAACACTAGGTCAGAAAAGAGGGCAAATATGAGGATGGGGGGCATCGTGGAGTTTGTGCAAAGCCAATGCATCTGTCTTGGGCTTCAAGATCATTAAAGCTCGACGAGGTGGTGCACACCTGCAATCCCAGCAGTGAGGCTGAGACAGGAGGATCCATGTGAGTTCAAGGCCAGCCTGGGCTACATAATGAGCTCAAATCCAGCCTGAACCACAGAGCAAGATCCTGTCTCAAAACATTAGAGATGGGGGCTGGTGAGATAGCTCATTGGTCTAAAGCACCTGCTTAGGCAAGCTTAGGCAACTGCAGGGACCATGGTTCTATCCCTGGCACTAAGTGCTCTGCCAGCCCCACTCCCAGAGCAGGCTGAGCTGGCCATAACATAAATAAAATTTAAAGATCCTTTCTTTTGCGGAATCAGGGTTTGAACTCACGACCTTGCACTTGCCAGGCAGGCACTTGTGCCACGGAACTATCTAAAGATCCTATTTAAAAAAAAAAAAAAATTAGAGATGGGTCAGAATGGGGTCCCAAATGGTCACAAAAATGGGTGGAATTAGAGGTCAGTATCTGTTAGGGGACCTTTTCTGGTGACCCAATCCCAAATCTGGAGTTAAATTTGAGAATGCAGATTAAGAAAGCGTGTTGGTGTTTACTGGGAATGGAGGTACGGTATTCTTATCAAAGGCCTTAGTTCGGAAGTGGATTGGGGCCTAGAGAATAAGGTAGCTGTCAGCCATTAGGGCTCATTTAGGGACTGTGGGCTCAGCATGGGTACCAGAATCGATTTAGGGTCCAGGGTTGTGCCAGTGTCACTATGCTTAGGGCAGGTCAAAGAAGCCAAGGGTTAGGATCAAAATTAATATCTGAGACCATACAGTATAGGATTCCAGAAAAAAAAAAAATTGCACCCGTGCCAATTTTAACACAGATTCATGGGTTTGGACCCAACACATGATTTAAGGGTGGGTCTGAGCTCAGTATCAGGTTTAGATGGGATGCAGAGGTAATGGGATCCTAGAAGAGTATTAGCTTTTGGGAGCCACTAGAAGGACCTGGGCTTAGTATTAGCAGTTTGGGGTCTGTCCATCCTCATGCCTGGGGTTCAAAATCAAAACTGGCGTTGCTGTGGGTTGAGACTGAGTACTGGGTTGTGGCCTCTCTGGGCCTAAGCGGCTCCGCGGCTCTACAAGCGAGAGTGCACGCGGGGAGGGGCGGTGCCGGGGACGCGCACGGCAGGGGCAGGGGCGCGGGCGCGAGCGGGGGCGCGCGGCCGGGGCTGGCGCGGGAGCGGCGGCGACAGAGGCGGCAGAGGCGGCGGCTCGGGCTCCAGCTCCGGCTCCAGCTCCGGCTTGGGCGGGAGCTGGACCAGGTGGCGGGAGCGGTGGCCTCGGCGGCGCGGGGGGACATGCGGACCGACGGCCCCTGGATCGGCGGTGAGTGACCCCGGGCCCAACCCGGCCCCTCCACGCCGGTCCTCTCCGGGCGCTCCACGCCCCACGCCCTCCCCCCGCGCGCGGACCCGGGGCGGCCCTAGGGGGCCGGGGCGCCGCGGAGGCCGGGCCGCGTGCCCACCTGCCGCGCCCGCAGTCTCGGTGCGGCCCCCCACGGGCCTGGCGGCTCCTGCTCGCGGCAGACGCGCCCCCCCTCGCCGGCCGGCGAGCCCCTCCCTCCCGCCCCTTCTCCCGCCGCACCTGAGCCGCAGCCCGCGCCCCCCCAGTGCAAAGTTTCCCTTCGCAGGGACGCTCCCGCCCGGTCCCGCCTCGCCCCCACCCTCCGACGCGGACGCGCTCCGGAGGCGGCCCCGGCCTCCCACCGCCCCCGGCCCCCGCAGGTCCGCCCGCGCCCCCGCCCCCGCCCCCGCCGGTGGGGCGCCCGCAGCCCCCGCCCCCTCGCTGGCCGCCGGCGCACGTGCGGCCCGGGACGCGCCCAGCCGAGTCGGCCCCCGCCCCCCGGGCGCGAGCGTGGGTCGGGAGGGGCCGGGCGGCGGGGCCGAGGCCGGCGGAGCGGCGCCCCGAGGCCCGAGAGCGACCTGCCCCAGAGGACGTGTCCGCTCCACCCGCTCCGAAAGTTCGCTCCGTCGCCACCCTGCGCCCTGTCCCGTCCCGGTGTGCCTGGTCCCCCGTCGCTGTGCCGCGTCTTCGTAGCGACTTGTTTTTTCCTAGGAGTCGGCCTCCCGGTGTCTGTGCCTCCTAGTCTCACCCACTGCGGTCCCTGGGTCCCTCCAGCCGCAGCCGTCTCCCTCCCGGTGTCTCCCTTCCCTTTTGCTCTTTGCCCACGTCTGCTCTCCCCGGCCTCCGGTTCTCTGTCTGGGTCCCCCTGTTGTCCCGCTAGGTCGCCCTGTTCTCTCCCTGGGTCTCTCTGTTGTTTATTCTCAGGACTCTGTGCCCCCCTCCCCTCTTGCACTTGTCTCCACACCCCCTCTGTGTGGCCCCTCCCCCCTCTGGAATGCTGCCCCTCTGGTTCCTCCACCTGGAAGGGAGGGCTTGCCCTTCTCCCCGACTTGCCCCCTCCCCCAGTGCAGGCCCCAGTAGTGGGAGCAGGTGGGGGCGGCAGCCGTACCTGCCTGGGTAGTGAAAGGGAAGGAGGCAGTCAGAGCCGGGGAACTCTCCTGGCGCCCCTGAGGACGGCGGGGCCGGACCCAGGCGGCTGAACTGCCAAGTATTGGTGACCCAGGCGTGGGCCACGTTGGCTTGTGAAGGGATCCGGGTGACTTGGTGCCAGATCTGGCCCGTGAATCCAGGGAGGTGCATGCATGGGGTGAGAGGGAGGCCTGGGACAGGATGTGGGGTTGTGGGTTCCAGGAGAAAAATCCAGCCGGGGGTCCTTTGGGAGGAGGCATCATTGCTCTTAAGGGTATAGAGCAGAGTTCTGACGGGCAACCGAAGGAAAGCCTGTGTTTGGTTCCTTACCAACTCTTGCTGCAAGGAGCGTGAACACTTCTGTCTTTTCCTGATTGTATGAATGAGCCTAGAGCTTCCAGAAGGAGCAGGTATGCCCACCCCAGCGCAGTCTTGTGCGCTCAGCCTGGGCCCTGGCCCTGGCCTGCTCTCCGCTCCTGTGTCCCGCCGGTCCTGCCCTGCGTGCCCCACCCTCCTGCACCCCTGTTCACTTGTCTTCCCTCCTACTTGCCAACTCTGGCTCAGTCTAGCCGGTGCTCAGCAGCCCTCTGTGCCTACGCGTTGCAGCACACCTGTGCACGTGCACACTCTTGCATTTTCTGGTGTATGTAGTTTCTTGGACAGCTTACTTGCTCAGTATTTGTCTATCATTTGAAATGTCTTTACAGTTTTGTTGCCTCTTTCTTTGCTTTAAACTAGGAAATTGTTTTAATGTAACTCCTTTTCTTCCTCCCTTGCCTTCCACCTTGTGTGCGCTGGGACCCCTGGCCTGGCGGGCAGAGCTTGTGAAAGTGCGGGCGAGGAGGATCGGGTGCCGTAAAGCAGCTGGGCAGGACGTGGGAGATGAGCTAGAGCCCTTTCCTTGGGAATTGCACTGGTGATCTGCACTGGCCTCGCGGGTTGCTGCACCCTCTACTTTTCTTCCCAGCAGTTGTAACTGAGAAATCTCTTTTGAGGGTCCCTTGAGGGAGGTAGGATGCAAACCTCATCAGTCTGTGGTACCGTCTTGCCTTCCTCCTTGAGACCTTGAGGAGGGCCTTTTCTTTATTTATTTGTTTGCTTGTTTTTGTTTGTTTCTTTCTTTCTTTTATTTTGTGGCTGGCTCAGCCTGCCCTGGTGGCGGGGCTGGCGCAGCATGTGGTGCCGGGGATTGAACCGCAGTCGCTGCAGTTGCCTGAGCTTTCCGAAGCAGGCGCTTTAGACCACTGAACCATCTCGCCGGCCCCAAGGAGGGCCTTTTTTTCCTACATCTCAATCCAGACCCTCGCCAGCCCCAGGGCTACTGTGAGAAGTCGAAGGAATGGAGTGGCAGTGCATTGCCAGTCACGTTGTGGGAATGCAGAAGCAATTCAGTAGCCCACTATTGGTTGCTGACTATGTGCCAGACATCAGACTAGGCACTTTCTGCTTGTCCTATTTATTTTTATTCATTTATTTTTTGAAATTAGTTGTTACTATGTAGTATAGGGTGGCTTTAAGTTTACTATGTAGCCCAGGCTGGTGTGGAGCTCCTGGTGATCCTCTTGCCTCAGCCTCCCCAGTGCTGGGATTACAGTTGTGCCATCATGCCCAAAGTGTCTTATTTTTTTATGTAGAAGAGACGTCTCATGCCTTAGAAGCTGCTGAAGTTGAAACGTTAACTCACCTAAAGCAACTGAATTCTGAACTGGGGTTAGAAGATGCCACATGAGATAGGGGACAGTTTAGACTGGGTGAAATGGGTCCCGGAGAAAATCAAGAGGAGAGCTTTCTGAACTGGATTTAAAGGGATGAATAGAAGTTTGACAATTCAAGAAGAAAGAAAGGGCACTTGAAAGAGGCTTCAGTATGAGGATACAGCGTTTGGGAGAGCAAGCTGAGCCAGAGGATAGCCAGTTCTGTGAGACAGTGAGAGATGGTGCTCACTGAGAGAAGACAAACTAAACTGGGCATGTGGCACATGCGTCTTCATCACAGCATTCAGGAGGCTGAGGCAGGAGGATCCTGGGTTGGAGGTCAGCCTAGCCAGTTTAGGAAGACTGTATTTCAAAAAGCTGTAGCTCAGTGGCAGAGAGGTTACCTAGTATGCTCAAGGCTCTAGGTTCAACCCTCAGTACCACCAAATGGTGGTAGTGGGGCAACCCCCAAACTGTGATGACAAACTCAGACTGATGTTGAACTGCTAGAGTTTGGTTTGGTCTTTTTTTTTCTTTTTTCTTTTTTTTTGGTGGGCCCAGGGTTTGAACTCACAACTTTGCACTTGCCAGGGAGGCACTTGTGCCATGGAGCTATCTCCCCAGCCCCTGGTTTGATCTTGAGCAAGTTACAGTACTTATCCCTGAGCTGGTTGGTTTGTTTGTTTGTCAGGTAGACATAGTACAATTCCATACCTCATAGGGTTGTTAGGATTAAAGGTAATACGCACGTAGTGGTTAGTACATGGCCTGATGTCTAGTGAGTACTATTACTCTCAGTTGTTACCGTAATAATTTTCAACAGTAGTTCCTCTACCGATCAGGATCAACCAGGGTTGCTTTAAAAATATACTCTGTTCCTAGGTGTGGGAGTACACACCTGTAATCTCAGCATCTTGGGAGGCTGAGACAGGAGGATCTTGAATTCAAAGCCAGCATAGGCACGGGGAACAAGTCTCTGGAGCTGTGGCTGTGGTTCAGTAGGAAGGCCTTGGGTTCAATCCCCAGTATCATACTGAAAACAAAAAACTAACAATAAAACCCCACATTTAGAGACTCTGCCCACCTAAAGTAACTGCAGTTCTGAGCTGAGGTTCACAGGTGGGAAGCTTAGTGGGATGGGTGCCCTGCTCCCAGCCTTCATGGTCATAGGTGGGATTAGGTGTGTCACCCAGGTGCATTTGACCTTCAGGTCAGCAGGCTTTGAGAAGGCTAAAGATGCAGCCCTGCAGAAGAGACCTCACAGTTGGTTGGGTGGACGTGGACTGAGATTCTGTGAAGAGGCGGCTTGGAGGTAGTTAGATGTCCTTACCTCCTTTCCTGAGCTCTGGCCATCAGCCATACTGCTTTCTTCCTCATTTGCCTCCAAGATCCTTCTGCACCAGGTCTCTGAGAATTCCTGATTGCTGAGTCTGGGAACTCTGGTTTTAGCTCTTTGGTGGTGTTTCAGCTGCTGCATCTGGTGTAGCCACAGCTTTTCCAGATGTAGCCACAGGAGCTTCCCAGGGGCTGCCCCAAACCCAACAGTTCCAGATTCCAATTTGCTCTGGTTCTCTTGCCCAGCCTGATTTGAGGCCTGGCAGATAAAGGAAAGCCCTGCTAGGGGTCAGCCCCAGGGGGCGCCTACGGCTTCCTTGCCTGATCTAGGTCTTGGCTGTTGACTGAACAAACCCCCGTGATGCCTTACTGGTTCCACCACTGTGTCCTGTACCATCAAGCCCTTTCTGAGAGCAAGCAGCTTTCTCGTTGGCCTTGTATCACTGCCAGCACTGTTCTGGTTGTCCTGACTGTACTGGGCTTTGTTCTCATATGGATGTAGAGCAGTGATGGCAAACTTCTTAGAGCTTTCCGTGATAACAGCCTGCTTCAGCATGTGTGCCGTAGGCTACCACTGTGATTCCAGGGGCCACTGTTAATGATCAGAACGTGACTTGATTGCTCACATAGAACTTGGGCCTTTGCGCTTGCCAGGCAAGCACTTATTCTACTGAGCTATCTCCCCAGCCCCTGTGGGGGGTCGGGGTGGTGGGAGGGCATTTAATCCTGTGCTGGGTGGTCCAATGAGCTGTTCTGGCTGTTGCAAATGACTGCCCTGGTGCTACTGTGTGCCTCCAGGTCTTACTAAGCTCAAGGTCTTGGGTGTGTTTAGTCTGCTCCAGGGCCAGCCTCCTGACCACTTTTGGTGCACGCCTCTTTTCAGGTGTGACTCCTGCTCTGCCTAGGGCCTGGCCTAGTTTCCAAGCACAAGGCCCAGTGCGTATGCTGTTGCACCAATGCCTGGTGACTTGGAACTCCTTCCCCGTTGTCTGTCTTGGACCCTGCCCCTCTGCTCAGAGTTCTTGAGCAGCAATAGGGCTGGTGACCTTAGTCTGGCACTGGAGGCCCGTGGGAGCTCCAGACAAATGGGCCTTTGAGTTTAGCTGGTTTGTCTAGCCAGACCCGCCTGGCAGCTTGCGTGCTAGGAGCAGCGGCCACTGGGAATGTTGTAGAGAAACACAGCTGGGAGAGGAAAGTGTGTGGGCACCTTTAGCCCAGGGCTGCAGTTCTGGTGTGGGTGGATCTGTAGGAGCAAGGTTGGTGAGCGTAGTGCCCAGCGGTGGAGGCCAGTGCTGGAGGAGATCAGCCTCAAGTGAAGGGGACTCCCAGGTATGGAGGCTGGTCCTGGCGTCATCCAGATGGACCCTCAGAGTGTCCCAGGCCCACAGCATCTGTTTCCTGTGAGTCTGTTCTGGGAGAAAGCAAGGTGCAGGGTTGTGGTTGCTGTGCCTGAATGGATGAGACCCAGGAGAAGTGCACCACAGGGTGCAGCAGGATGTGAGTGTGACCAGTTCCACGCTGGTGGGAACTCAGCAGCAGCTCTAGAAGGAAGGAATGAGCTCTGGCTCTGTGCGTGCCAGCAGAGGAGGTGTCCAGGGGCACGCTTTGATTTTAAAAATTACAGAGAAGCAGAAAGTCAAAAATAAATGTTGCTCCTGAAGCTTCTTTGAAGAGTGGCGTCTGTGCTGGGGTGTGTTCCTCCAGGCAGGGCTGTTTTCTGTGGACTCACTCGTGTGCTCACCCACTCATTCCAGTTGCACTGCCTGTACACCTACTGCGCGCTGGGCTCTGTTGGGCAGCAGTGGCTTAGGGTATTACTGAGCTTCAGTGGTGACTCAGGAATTGTATAGCATCAAAAATAATCACATTTGTGGCCACTATTCCAAGCCAGGTCTAGGCATGTAGGCTCTGATGTCATTAAAGGCATGCCTGAGAAAGTGCCATTGGTTACGTGATCTGATGTGTAATCCACTAGAAGAACCATGAGTAGCCCATTCCCAGCAGTGGCATAAAACATGGGCAAGACTGGGAGATAGGAAGCAGATTGGCACCTTTGAAAGTCAGAAAAGAAAGTTCTCGTCGCCTGCTGGTAGGAGGAGGGCAGGGTGCACAGGGCTGTAGAGGTGGTGGAGCAACTGCTTGGCCCCAGCACGATTCTAAGGAATTTGGATACAGATTACATCCTGAGAATTTGGGGCTTTTTTGTTTTTTGTTTTAAGACAGGTCTCACTATGTGGCCCAGGTTGGCCAGGAAATTATAGCACTTCTCCTGTCCCAGCCTCCCAAGTGCTGGGGTTCTAGGCATGTGACACCATGCCTGGCATTCTTAAAATTTAAACACAAATTCGAAGACCGTTTGAGGGTCTTTGCTTCCATTGCTTGAATATGTACAGAAGGCTTGGAACAGAGTAAGTGCTCAGGGAGTCAGACGCATGAGAGAGAGGAACATAAAAATACGAACGCTTTTACTAAGCGAGAATCATCTTACATCGATAATTCTCTTATCAGTTTTTTCACTCTAAATCCACAACACGTTGTGAATGTGTGTGCTCATGTACATGCCACTGCGATGAAATTTTTTGACGTTATCCTTTCCTCCCGTCCAGGAAGGAGCGGTGGCCCTAGTGCCCTGCCCACAGTGCTGATTGTCCAGCGGGAGTGACGGGCGTGAGCAAGCGAGAACCTGGTAAGTGTGCCCCAAGTGTGGGCAGGAGAAGGAGCACAGAGTCCTGTGAGCTGGCCAGGCTGCCTGGATTTTGATGTGAGGCCTACAGGGAGCTATGGAGGGGTTGTCTCCAGGGCTCTGCCCTGTGCAGGGTACGTGTGCCTAAGAGCTGGCAGAGGCCTGCACCCTGAAGGCAGTGGGGAGGCATTCAGGAGATTCTGGCTGGAGTAGGTGACAAGGTAGATAGGGAGGATACACAGTTCATCAGCTGCCAAGGGTGTGAGGTAGGCTTCCGCGTGCAGTCCTGAGCCTTGCACCGGGATCTGTGTAAAGACTGCCTGTCAACTAGAGATTGTAATAGAAGGAGCAGGGTCCTTCCTCATCTCTTTTTTTCTTTTTTTTTTTTTTTTTTCTGTTTCTTTTTTTAAAAATTTTTAATTTTTTTTAAATTTTTAATAAGAAATAACAATATGATAGTTTCGAAACACGTTAGTGCATTCATAATAATTGATAACATTGAGTATTGTTTTTCTCATAGTAGTTATACAGAGCACAGGGTGTAGACATGATAAATTCTTTAATCCATATTAGTAGGGGAGAAAAAAAGAAAACAACAACAAAATTCTTCTTTTTGTGCAAAGAGGCAGTAGTTGTATACATAGTCCAACGTTGCATAATTGTAGTGGGTTACCGGTGACTTCCTCATCTCTTGGAGGCCACCTTCATCCTGTGAG
>PVKN010012906.1:0-20384 GCA_004027915.1 Capromys pilorides
CAAGGTCTCACTATGTAGCTTGCACTCATGGTGATACTCCTGCTTTCAGCCTCCCCAGCACTGGGATTAAAGGTGTGTGCTCCACCACATCCAGACTCTGGCCAGCTCAGTCCGCCCTGGGAGTGAGTCTGGTGCAGCATGTGGCTCCAGGATGGAACCGTGGTCCCTGTACTTGCCCAAACTTGCCTAAGTAGGTGTTCTAGTCTGTTGAGCTATCTTTGCAGGCCCTGTGATTGATTCTTGATCTAATGCTGGGATTATAGGTGTGAGTGCCCTGGGGCAGATACTTTACGTTACAATGTAAGGAGGGGAGAGAGACTAGCTAGCTGTTTGAGCTGCTGCCACTCTGCTCTCACGCTCTTTGCTGTGCCATGAAGGCTGCTCTGCTGTGAGCTGGGCATGGTGGCACATGCAGGATGTGTCACAAGGCTTTGGAAACTGTCTCATGAGTGGGACAGGCTAGAACAAGACAGGCCACCCATTTTCTGTGCCTGGGGAACCAGGTCATTATTGCAGAGTCCATGTGAATAGGATTATTCCTGTAATCTCAAGGATACCAATGGTAGATTTGTTTTACAAGATCAAAGAAGCTCAAAGATAAAATTACAAATTTTTGAGGGGTTCTTATGTATTGCCTTATTTTTCCCTTTACTTCTAAGATCCTGGGGGAAAATGCTCTGCCTGGGGAAAAAAAGGGGACTGGTCAGGTAACTCAGTGGATTAAAGTGCCTGCTTAGTCAGAGACATTGACTGGTTTGATCCCTTGCATGCTATGCAGGACCACACCCCAGGGCTCGCTGAGACCTCTATTGAGACTGGTCATGGTGGCATACATCTGTAATCCCAGCACTTGTGAGGCTGAAAACTGGAGTCCAGTCTGAATAGTGGGACTATATAGACTCTGTACTAAATACATTTTAAAAAAAAGCTCTGCCTGAGTTTTCTTTAGTCCTATTGCACCATTTTCACACCAGCTTTGGAGTCTTTGTAAGAGCCTCTATTGTATATTGACTATTTCTTTCTGATACCTTTTCTCCTTCTGCCACACATAATAGTTTGGAAAGGAAGTATTTTGTGCTAGAGTCCCTCACTGATTTGAGCCTAAAAAGTCTTTAAAATTAGCTTCATTATTAGCAAATTTGTTCAATCTATTTAGAAATAATTCTAAGGAAATAATTAATAGTGATTGAGCCATATATTTTTCTTATTTAAATATCATATTTAATATTTTTAGATGTTGAAAGTAATTGCACTTATTTTCATAAATGAACAAGATAAAGATGTATAAGTAATTTATTGTTGATTTAAGGCCTTGCTGGGTGTAGCACATGCTGGTCTTGAACTGACAATGTACCTCACACTGGCCTTGAGGTCTCAGTGATCTTCCTGCCTCAGCCTCTTTAGTGGTGGGATTACAGGCATGTACCACCATGCCCAGCATAGGACTAACTTCTTACTCTTGTTTTAAAAGCTATAATCTATATAGTGTTATAAACTTGTGGCATATATGGAGTGGAGGTTTTTTTGTTTTTGTTTTTGTTTTTTTTTTTCATGAGGTTGGGATTGAATCTAGTACTTTATGTATGCAAGGCAAGCACATGGAGACTGATGATGCATTTTACCTTAGAAATATTTGTAATTTAAACCTTAACAGGTATCTAATATGAAAACTGGTTGCCACATACTTGCTTCTTTCTACCTTTTGGCCTTGAGGGGCTTTTTGACCAGAAGTCTCAGCTGCTTTTCTTAATAATTAGAGTTGCTAAACTGAAAAAAGCTACTGGGGATAAATGGTTGGAGGAAAGTGCAGGGGGAAGGTGGAGAGTTAAACACCAAGAAGAGCGCTGAAGAGAGCCTAAAAGAGGATAAATGTGGGGGTGACACACTGTGAAATAAACCCCAGCGTGTGAGTCATGAATAGCTGGGGCATCTGGCTGGCCTACATCATCTTGGTAGGACTGCTGTATGTGGTTCTACTCAGCATCTCCTTTCTTAGCATTCCTGTTGGCTGTACCCCAATCACAACTTGGCAATGTATGTTTTCCTATGCACAGTGAAAGGGACACCCTTAGAGACCCCTGACCAAGGAAAGGCTCATCTCTTCACACATTGGGAGCAGATGGACGTTGGCCTCCAGTTGACCTCTTCCTGAAAGTTCCTCAGCATCGCTGCTTTTATAGTGTACCTTCTGGCCAGCTTCTGTACCAAGTATGGTGTTGTCCACTTCCTCATCAACACTATCTCACTGTTCAGCATACTACTAAGTTGCCTCAGTTCCATGGGGTTTGTCTCTTTGGTATCAGTAGATACTGAGGGATAGGGCTGAGGACAACCCCACAGGCATGGAGAAGGCAGTGGAACAAATAATGAAAACATCTTTCCTTTCTCCAAACTATCTTTTGTTTCTTGAAGGCCTCAGAAGTAGAACCTTTCCCAAACTCAGAAAGAAAAGATATCAAAAAATGGAACCATTGCATCCAGCCCTGCTAAGGGCAAGACTGAGCCAGGAAAGGCAAATGAGGTTAAGAGCCACATCACTCTCCTTTATAACAGGAAGCCATTTTTTTTTTTTTTCTTTTTTTTTTTTGAGAGAGGGTCTTGCTATGTAGTTCAGGCTGGCCTTGAGTTTATTTTTGTAGACCAGGCTAGTCTCAGACTCACACTGATCCTCCTGCCTCAGCCCAAGTGCTGGGATTATAGGCGTGTGTAACCACGCCTGGCAGGAAGCTGGTTTTTTTTTTGGACAATTTGTTTGTTGATTACATTTTCTATATTTTTCCTCTACCACCTTCTACCCCATTTTGCTGTGTATTTTCCTTATAATAAAGAATTTTTTAGCCGGGCATGGTGGCACATGCCCATCCCAGCACTTGGGAGGCTGAGGCAGGAGGATAGGTGTGAGTTCAAGACCAGCCTAGGCTACAAAACTGAGCTCAAGGCCAGCCTAAACTGTATAACGAGACCCTGTCTCAAAAAGACGAAAAAAGAAATTTTTTTTTTTTTCAAAACAAATAATTGGAGTTGCTAAAGAAGGTGACATATGCCTTGAATTTCAGTACTTCAGAGGCTGGGACAGGAGGATTGAGAGTTTGAGGCTAGCCTGGGCTACATGGTGAGGTCCTTTCTTTAAAAAAAAAAGTCTTACCATCTGAATCCTACATTTAATATTGACACATAGCAAGTATGAAATATTGCTTAAGTAAAATCAGTAAATTTGTAAAATTCTTCATGGTGTCTCCTTTTCTTCTCTTTCAGTTAAACGAGCCAAATTCCAAGGTTCACCAGGTAAGTCCATCCTTCTAATATTGTGTCTTCTCACCCCCATACTTGTTATGAATTAACCTTTAGCTGGACGTGGTTGCACAAACCTGTAATCCCAACACTTGAAGTCAAAGGATTTCTGTGAGCTCGAGGTCAAACTGAATTATAACAAGACCTTGTTTCAAAAAGAAATAAAAGCAGAGAACTGCACACTTGGGACCCCCCTTCAGTCCCTTTCTTGGACAGGAGCTTTCTTTCTCCCCAGTAAAGCTGTTCTGCTCATAAAAAAAAGAAAAAAGAAAAAAGAAAAGAACAGTAATAAAGCACTTTTAAAATCATTGCTTTTCTTTAGTTCATCGATTAATTCACTAGTCTCATTAATTCACTAACTTTGTCCGTAAAATTATTAAAATCAATGTTGTATAAAAAATTAAAGTACTCTGTGTATCTGTATTTATTAACAACAGCTTAGTCTGCTCACTTTTTGGCCAACCCAATTCTTATTTCTCAAAAGTAGCTATTTATAGTAAGTGTGGTAGTGCATCCCTATAATCTGGGACCTTGGGAGGCTGAGGCAGGAGGATCACAGTGATTTCCAGGCCAGCCTGGGCTATGTGGTAAGTTGAAGGACAACCTAGAATACATAGTAAGACTTTGTCTCAAAAGCAAACAGGACAGTGTTTACAGTGTTTAATATAACTTTTCTTTGTATATCCATATAGACAAAGTGGATCTTACTATAACTTCGTGCAATGCATTTTATTCTTTCAACCACATATCATAAAGTCTGTCTATGTGTGTGTATTGGTATCTAATTCTTTTAAGGGCCTGTGCAGAATTATAGATTTATGTGTACCTTAGGTATATGATGGGTGAATATTTAGGTTATTTTTAATTTTTTTCTGTCATAGTGAATAAATGTTTTTCTGCATTTATGATTGTTCACATCCACAAATGTATTTTTGTATTAGGATCTAGAAGCAGAATTTCTGAATCAAAAACATATACTTAAAATAAATGTGGTAGTTGCTGCAGTATTGTACTTTTTTTGGTTGCTTTGAGACAGGAGCTAACTTTGTAGTTTAGATTGTCCTTGAGTTTGAGGCAGTCCTCCTGCTTCAGCCTCCTCTGAGTGCTGGGATTATAGTCATGAGCCACCACATGCAGCCTCTGATTGTACTTCTCAAGAACTGGGATTTGTTTTACTTTTTTTCTACTGAGGATTGAACCAGGGATCTTGTACTTGCCAAGCAGGCGCTTATGACGCTGAGCTATCTCCCCAGCTCTTTGCACTCCTTTTTTTTTAGGCAACAGCAATTTATTTATTTTTAAATTTTATTTATTTATTTATTAGTCTTTTTTTTTTTTTTTTTTTTTTTTTTTTTTTTTTTTTTTTTTTTTTTTTTTTTTTTTGAGACAGAGTCTCGCTGTGCAGTTCAGGCTGACCTGGAGCTCACTTTTGTAGCCCAGGCTGGTCTCGAACTCACATTGATCCTCCTGCCTCAGCCTCCCAAGTGCTGGGATTACAGGTGTGCGCCACCATGCCTGACCAGCAATTTATTAATTCCTTTTTAGCTTTTCTATGTATTTATTTACAATAATTAATACATTGCATATTGTTGTCTTCATCATAGTTGTTCAGAATACAGGATGCAGACATGATTTCTTGTCTCCTTTGCACTTCTTAAAAAACTTTTTTCTGGAAGGTGCTGGGGTTTTGAACCTATGGCCTTAAGTATATGTTTTTTATTTTTTATTTTTTTATTTTAGGGAAGGGTCTACAGGGTGCTCAGGGTCTCACTACTAGATCAGACTCATCGTGCCACTTTTTACAGCCTCCCAAGAGCTGGGATTATAGGCAAGCACCACCACACCCAGTCTCGATTGTCATCTCAGCACGCCCCGGGAGCGGCTGGCATAGCAGGCTTGGAGATCAAACCCCCTGGCCCCTGCACCTGCTACCTGCTTGCAGACACTTTAATCTACTCAGTTATTTGGCTGGCCCTATAGCCCCAAGCGTATGAATGTGCTTTCTAGCACTGTATAGTTTTTTTTGAACTGGGGATTGAACTCAGGAACTTGCTCTTGCCAGGCAGGCACTTGTGTCCCTGAGCTATCTCCCCAGCTCCTAGCACTGTATAGTTCTAGGCCTGAAACTTTTTACTAGATTATACTGAGACCAAAATTGTATGAACTTTTTTTTAATAAATATACTGCAGAGGTCTCACTGAGATGAGTATCTCTCCAAGTGAGCTCAGAGCCACAGAAGCATCTCACATTTACTGAGGGCTACAGGCAGGCTAAGGAATGTACATAATTACATTAGTGAATGAGAACTACTTTATCTACTTCCACCATTTGCCTAACACTAGTGAATGTTTTTTTTTTTTCTGAACTTTATCAACGTTAGGTAGTTGAAGCATTTACAGTTTTGTCCATCTGAAGGTGAAAAATGGCATTTTCTTATTTTAATGTTATTTCCTTAATTGTGAATATCAAATTACAAAGACTCTGATTTCTGCTTGGGGGGTGCTTACTGGAAAAATATGAACATATTTAGGAAATGGGAAACTTGGGAAAAAATGGACCTTAGTATAACAGGAAATAAAGCAGTTTCTGAGCCCACTATTTTCTCTACTAGTTCTGTGTCAGGATTCTCTTTTTGTAAGGATCTCCTCTGTTCTTCTTTCTCTCCCCACTGGGGTTTCTCTGCTTACCCATCTTGTACAAAATGCATAGTTTCAATGGAGTCTATTATGCCTTTCCTTCTAGTTTTATCACCAATCCTCACTTACCTGCGTTTTTTTTTTCCCATCACATGTATGTATGTATGTATGTATGTCTTTTTGAGACAGGGTTTCACTATGCAGTTCAGGCTGGCCTTAATCTTACTTTTATAGCCCATGCCAGTCTCGAACTCACACCAGTCCTCCTGCCTCAGCCTCCCAAGTGTTGGGATTCTAGGCGTGCGCCACCAGGCCCGGCTTCTTCCCATCACGTTTAAACTATTACTGTTGTTTTGTTTTTGAGATAAGGTCTCACTAGGCAGTAACTTTATAGCCCACGCTGGCCTCAAATTCGCAGTAGTCCTCCTGCCCCATCCTCCTAAGCTGGGATGATAGGGGTGCACCACAGGCTCAGCTAAAATCTTTTTTTTTTAAAAGCCCTCTCAGCTTATCTTGAGGGCAGGGCTGGTGCAGCATGTGGTGCCAGGGACTGAACCTTGATCCACTGGCCCTACCTAAGCTTGCCTAAGTGGGCACTTTAGACTGCTGAGCTATCTCAGTGGCCCCTCGGCTAAAATCTTTAGAGGAGGAATCAAATTAGTCTCTGCATTTTTTATTTTTTTTTATTTTTTATTTTTTTAAGAGCTAACCTCTTTATTTCTCTTTGGGCTTGTTCAGTCTTGCTCCCCTCTCCTGCAATTGCTCACAGTGGACCGCTGTCTGCATTTGACCAGCTGAGGGATTAGCTTCTCTTGAGTTGTGACAACCTCCGTTCTGGTCAGTGGTGTAGGACTGGACTAAGGGGTGGAGAACAAGCTCGAATAATACAAAGCATAGCTCAGGCTGAGAATGTAGTACAGTAATAGGATACTTGCTGTGTTTGAGACCCTGTATTTGATCCCCAGCACCACAGATACAGAAAAAAAAATGCCTGAAGAATAGCTCATGGTCCAATACATTCGTACTGGTAGATATGCATGAAAATTCCCTTTATATATGTTGGCTTTTATCTTTAGTATAATTGTAAGGTTTCCATTTTGGTAACTATAAAACTACAATGTTACTTGCAAAATTTGTCTTCTATTAGAAGTGTATGAAAAGACCCATTTTTCTCATATCTTCTCTAACATTAGGTAATTATTTTAAACAGTATTTGTGAATTTGATGTATTCTATTCATTACCCATAATCATGAATAAAGAGTGTGTACCAAGCTGACTGCAAAATATGCTGTGTGGCTCAGACTCTGAGTTCCAGGCCATCGAGTTTGTTTGTTTGTTTCTGTGAGACAGGGTCTCACGGTATATTTTAGGCTGGCCTTGAACTCATTATACAGGCCAAGCCTGCCAGCATCAAAAATTCGTGTTAATCCTCTTGCCTCAGCTTCCCAAATTCTGGAATAACAGACCAGTGCTACCATGTCCAGCTGCCTTTATTTTCTTAAAAGTTTGCTTGTTTATTTGTTTACTAGGAATTGAATAGAGGGTCTCTGCACTGAACTACAGATCCAATGTTTTTTAAAAAGTTTTTATTTTGAGATAGGGTCTGGCTAAATCACTGAGTTGCCCAAGCTGGAGTCAAATTTGGGGACCTCTTGCCTCAGCCTCCCAGAGTGTTGGGATTGCATGTGTGTGTTTCTATACCTGGTTACCTTTACTTCATCTTCAGATTATTTTCTCAGGTTATAGAATTTACTTTTCTCAGTTCTGTGATAATGTTTCTTTTTATGTCATTTGTGCTTTAGGCCAGACTATGTAGATCAAATTTCAAATGTACTTCCTTTCTGAGTATTTTCCTTCAATTTTTGTTTCTCTTGAGAATTTGGCAGTTGTTACATTTTTTTCTCTAAACTGCAAATGAGCTATAAAGTCATTTTAGTAGGCTCTGTCTCAGTAGAATAGGAAATATCTAAAGTATCATATTTTGTTTTTAACCTTTTGTGTTGGTTTACAGGTGTGTATAAATTTCTCCTAGGACATACGCAGAATATTTCTTAAAATTTGAAAAACTATTTTTTTTTTTTTTAAATATTATGGCCGGCTCAGCCTACCCTGGGGGTGGGGCTGGCACAGCATGTGGTGCCGGGGATCAAACCGTGGTCCCTGTGGTTGCCTAAGCTTTCCTAAGCAGGCGCTTTAGACTGCTGAACCATCTCACCGGCCCAACACTATTTATTTATTTATTTATTTATTTATTTATTTGCGGAGCCGGGGATTGAACTCAGTACTCTGTGCTTGCCAGGCAAGCACTTATTCCACTGAGCTATTTCCCCAGCCCCTCCAACACTATTTTTTAAGTAGTGTGTAGTTTTATAATTTTTTCATCTCTATTATGCCTTCACTTTTACATTATATAGGTTTTTTTCTTTTTGTGTTTTCAGTTCTTTAATTTCTATACTACTTGATTCTAAGGGCTTTCTGAGATTAGGTAACAATCTGATACTGAATATAATATTTTCATTTGATTTCACATTTTTTAAAGATAAATTTAACACATACGTGACCCTGAAAGTACAGAATGTGAAGAGCACAACTGTAGCAGTTCGTGGTGACCAGCCTTCCTGGGAACAAGATTTCATGTTGTAAGTACTTCACAGCAGCAGCATGTGCATATCCTGTAATCTTCCTAAGGGAATGAATGGCATTGCATGAAATGCATATGCCTAAGGTTTATCAAATGTGTTGATGCTATTAAACAATTCTTTATGAAAATTACAGCCCCAGCCCAGGGGCACTCTGAGACAGCAGTTGAGACTGGGCATGGTGATGCGCGCCTGTAATCCCAGCTTTTGGGAGGCTGTAAACTACCAGTCTGATCTAGTAGTGAGACCCTGAACACCCTGTAGACCCTTCCCTAAAAAAAAAAAAGTTGTATAGGTGAAGTATATCCATTTTAATGTTGTGTGTGTGTGTGTGTGTGTGTGTGTGTGTGTGTTATTGGTGCTTGAATTCAGGACCTTTGCACAAAACAACATCCCCAGCCCCTTTGTATGTTGTATTTTGAGTCAGGATCAAATCCCAGTCCCTGTGTCTGCCTAAGCAGGTGCTTTAATCTGCTGAGCTATCTGACTGGCCCCAGGTCTTCCCTTTTTAAAAGATGATACTTATTTCCTTGAAAGTAGGAGGTAGGCACAAAGTCAAGAGAAAATAAGTGAATTCTTGGTAAATTTTTCTGAAGTATGAAATTAAATTCAATGTACTTCGCTAAGTTTTACAGTGCAGCTCAAAGAGATAGGGATAATTTTTATTTTTGTAGTGAACCATTTTAATCATCTGAGCATTATTGAATTGCTCTTCAAAGTACCATTTCGGAGGCTATCCTGATAGTTAGATGGTAGTGATGCTAAACCGGTAAGCTTATGAAGATACAAACTAACATAGTAGCAGAAGGGATAGAGCAGAAATGATGGGTAGAAGATCTAAGGTGGTGGAACCAAAAAATTTGTTGGAATGATTGTGCAGGTGGTGTACTCTTTATTTTCTTCTCCCCTCCGTTCTGCTCCCTTTCACTGGGGGTCAAACCAAGAGCCTCATGCATGCTAGCCAGTTTTTCTACTGAGCTATACCTCCAGCTGATGTACCATTCATTGAAATAGGGGTTAATGTAAGGTCAGTTATGGAGGGCTGGGCGTGGTGGCGGTCTATAATCCCTGCACTTGGGAGTCTGAGCCAGGAGGATCGCTGCATTCAAAGCTTGCCTTACCTATAAAAGTGAGTTTAAGACCATCCTGAGCTACATAGTTAAATACTATCTCAATAGGACGAAAAACAAAAACATCAATTATGGGTACGTCTTTATTTGAGGTTCTTACTGGCAAGCAGGCTGTAGGTACAGAAGATAGTTATAAACCCTAACTTGCCACTTAGGGAGGAAGTCGGGTTTCAAAAAATGTTTTGAAAGAGATAAGTGTAGATGAAATATAGGGAGAGAGGGCCAGTGGGATGGTTCAGTGGTCTAAAGCGCCTGCTTAGGAAAGCTCAGGCAACTGCAGGGATTGCGGTTCGAACCCCGGCACCACATGCTGCGCCAGCCCCACCACCAGGGCAGGCAGAGCCAGCCACAAAATAAACAAATAAATAAAAAAAAAAAAAAAGAAAAGAAAAGAAAATATAGGGAGAGAGAATGTGTACAATGAGGAAAAGGACTGGGCAGAACCGCAGAGCAGCAGCAGTAGAGAGGATTGCGGAGACTGAGAAGGAATGGTTAGAGGGAAAAGGAAATTGGGCGATGGAGGAGCCAGAGGAAGCTGAGACTTTTGATAGAGACTACTTGTGCCACATTTCTCCCTGGTTGTCACTCAGAATTATAAGCCTCAGACCAGGATTATAGCTCAGCAACACAAGCACTTTCCTGGAAAGCTCTAGAGAGTCTGAGTTCAATTCCCAGTACCAAAAAGAAAAGATGATAAGCCTTGTGTATTCCCTCTCTTAGTTATGGTGACATGAGAGTGAGGTTACCAGTTTCCTTTTTCACACATACAGCATGGAGATTCAGCAATGAACTGTTTACACAAGTGTCTTCTCTTGTGGCTGTAGTTACAAATGTAGCAATCCTTCTGTTTTCTGACTTCCAGTGCTAGAGTTTTGTTGTAATTGTTATCAGCATGTGGAATAGAGTGATGTTTTACAGTTTTTGTTAGGATAGCTAGTTTTATTCTGACATGTTTCTTTTCCTATTGCCTGTTGCTCTTCCAACTCTTTTGTAATGTGTGAATTTTCTTCCATCTCTCATATTGACATGCTGTGTGAATTTAGCCCTATCCTCTTTTACACATGGTCTTTTATTAGCTGTTTCGTGTACCTTTGTGCTCCTCCTGTTGTGTCCTTTTGTTGTCACCAACTCTGCCACCAATCTCCTGTCTCTCTCCTTTTTTCTTCTTCCTGATATATTATGTAACAGTTTCTCATATTTGTATTTATATTTCTGTCACCAGGTTTTTTTAAAAACTTTTTATTTTTTACTGTCTTCTTGAGACAGGGTTGCACTATGTGGTACAGGCTGGCCTCCAAATCCTTTGTGGCCCAGGCTGACCTCAAATTGCAGCAATCCTCCTGCCTCAGCCTCCCTAGTGCTGGGCCCTTAGGCATGCACCATCATGCCCAGCTCTGTGTCTAATTTTAGGATTAGATTTTTGTTTGTTTTCTTCCTTTTCCCTACATTGGTCCCTCCCTTTTTTGGGGGTGGGGAGTGATACTGGCAGTTGAACCCAGGGTTTCTTGAATACTAGGCAAGTGTTACCACTGAGCTACATCCCTAAATCTCTTTGGTTTGAAACAGTCTTGCTGATTTTTCCAGCTTGTCATTGAACTTTTAATCCTCCTGTTTTGACTCTGGTAAGCTGGAAGCTGGAATTATAAACGTGCCACCATATGCAGGTTAGATTAATGGATTGCCGTCCATCTGCCTGCCTGTCTGCCTGCCTGCCTTCTTTCCTCCTTTTTTGTGGTATTGGAGAGTCAACTCAAGGCCTTCACACTGGGATAATCCCTAGCCCTTTTTATTTTATATTTTGAGATAGGTTCTCCCTAAATTACTCAGGCTGTGCTTGAACTGGCAGTCTTCCTGCCTCAGCATCCCATTGTGCCACTGTGCCCAGCCTAGAATTTTGTTTTTCTTTTCTTTTGTTTTAATTTTTTAAAACTTTATATATTTCTGTTATGGCCGGCTCAGCCTGCCCTGGGGGTGGGGCTATCACAGTGTGTGGTGCTACGGATTGAACCACGGTCCCTGTGGTTGCCTAAGCTTGCCTAAGCAGGCACTTTAGACCACTGAGCCATCTCACCAGCCCAGAATTTTTTTTTTTTTTTCTTCTGTGTAGTCCACAGAAGAACTTGAACTCACTATGTAGCTCAGGCTGGCCTCAAACTCCCAGAAATCCTAATGTTCATTTCTTTCTTTTTTTTAACTTTATGTTATGGCCGGCTCAGCCTGCGCTGGGGGTGGGACTGGCGCAGCATGTGGTACAGGGGATCGAACCTCGGTCCCTGTGGTTGCCTAAGCAGGCACTTTAGACCGCTGAGCTATCTCACCAGCCCAGATTGTTCATTTCTTGTGGAGGATATCTTTATGACTGGTGTGAACATTTGTAGCTTGGACTCTTGTATGCGTCCTTGCATGTGTACTTTTGATGGAGCTAATTAAGAGTAGAGCTGCTTCTACTGGACACAGGGGAGGAGGCATAAACAGACTTGCAGCCTGCTTGCTGTGCCTGCTGAGCACACAGAACTAGCAGGGTCTTCTCAGAAAATTCTCTGTACAAGCCTTACCCTTTAGAGTTCTCTGAGGAATAGATTTTTTAAAATGTAAGTTAAATTATTAAAGACCTCTAGCTATTTCTTTTAACTTTTGGGTTAAGATGTTATTTAGCAGTTCTTTAGTAATATTACAAATGTATCCAAGCAGTTTTGTGTTTGCAGATTCACATTAAGGATACTTCAGAGAGATTTAGATGCACTGCATGCACTTTCAAAGACTGATTAATTAAGATGAGTAAAACTGGGGCAAAAATGCAATTTCCACACTGAACACTAATTTAATGTCTGGGTAAGTCACTTAGGTATTTTTTGGTTGCTTTGAAAAGATCTCCAGATGGCTTGAAAGTTTTGGAGATAATAGCTGAATTCAATGTTTTGTGTTGTACTCAAGCTACCAAGGCAAATTTAAATGCTCAGGAAACATTAAGTGAACAAATGAACCCCTCAGTATACTCTGTGCTCTGTATGTATGTAAAAGGGGAAAGATTTTTTCCCTTTCTGCCTTTTCAGCACACTTGACGTGAGTTCTGTGGTAGTTAACACACATCCTAAGCCTGTGTGTCTGAGAATACTTGGAGTGCAACGGAGAAGTCAAGCTTTTCTTCAAGTCCACACTTATTTATTGATTATTATTTTTGAGATAATTCTCACCAGGCTTGTTTGGAACATGAGACCTTGTGCTTTGCCTCCTTAGTGCTGGGTTGCAGGTATGTGCCACCTCACCCAGCTGAAGCACACACTTGAAAGAGCTTCTTGTCATGAGTACCTACTGATTTTCTGAGAATGACTTTTTACTACAATTGGCTTTTTCTCATTTTTCTTGCCTTTATTTCCCTTGAAATAGTGTGTTTCAAGAAAATTGTTCTAAAAAAAAAAGTGTTCTAGAGAATGTTTTGAGCATTAATGTAAACATTTTTGTGTTCCACCCTAAGATTATGGTTATGCTTCAGTTAGTCCCTCGAAGCAGGATACGCTACCGTGTACCTTGCTTTTTTACATAGTAATTATCAGGCTTTTTCTGAGATGAGTTATTTTCAAATAATTTTTCTCTGGTTATTACATTAGGAAAATTATTCTATTTATCATTATCCTATAACAATTATGTTGTTCACAAGTGACAGTGCCTGGCTTGCCTGATAATGATTAGTTCTCCAGGGGTGAGTAACATGAAGTACACTTTGGTGTCCTTTGTCTGCCTCTGACTACATATTTCTGTTAAATTTACATGTTCCCCAGGACCTTTTACTTTTGTTGGGAGTCCTATAAATTTTGTGAAAAAGACTTACTTTTCCTAAAATTTCTTTGTTTATAGTCCATAGGTATAGACTGGGGCAGAATTAGTCTTTTTTTTAGATGGGGTCTTGCTATGTAGTCCAGGCTGGTCTTGAACTTACAGTGATTCTCCTGCTTCAGCCTCCCAAGTGCAGGGATCATAGGCATGGGTCACCATGCCTGGTAGGGGCAGTGTTAGTCTTTTTTGTTGTTGTTTTTTTCTAATTGATATATATATATATATTTTTTTTTTCTTTTTTCTTTTTTTTAAGAGAATACAAAATGGTAAAAAGAAAAGAACATTAGAAATGATAAGAATTTTACCAAACAATGTAACAGAAATTTGACAATGGCTTTTATATTATGTAATGTTATCTTTAAATTAGTTGTTCAGATTACCAGACATAAACATGCAAAATTGGTTAAAAAAAAAAAAGCTAGAAAGTTATGAGAAATTTAAAAAAATATTAAACATTAACTGCTCCTTTCAGCAGCCCAGCAAAAATCAGCAGTACAATTATCTAAGCTATTCTGCATATATACAGTTGGTATGGCTTGTGTCTAAGTGCCCCCAAGACCTTGTGCACTCATGGGTGGGCTTTTTCAGAGGGGGCTGGATCTAGAGCTTGTGACACTGGGATTCATGGCCCAATGCTAAGATCAAGGACATTAGGATTAAGGGTGTGAGTGCCACCTGTCCTAAGTAGCCTGGATAAGATATAAGGAATAGAAAGAGCTGTGGTTGCTTTTACTTAGCTACCTTTTTGTACCATGAACTGTTTCTCCTCTGTGATGCCCCTCTGCCATGCTACCCACCTTAGAGCCAATTATGAACTGAAATCTCTGTAAAATGTGAGCTAAATAAACCTTTCCTTCTTTAACTCTGGGTGTTGGGCATTCTGTCTCAGCAATGAGAAAAGTAGCTAAGACAGCAATAAATTATCAGGCATGGTGATGCACACTTGTAATTCCAGCACTTGGAGCCTGAAGCAGGAGGATCACCCATGAGTTCAAGGCCAGCCTGGGCTAACTAAGTAAGTTCAGGGCTACCCTGCACTACATGAGACCCTGCCTTAAACAAGAGAGAGAGAGAGAGAGAGAGAGAGAGAGAGAGAGAGAGAAGGGGGGGAGAGAGAAAAACCAAAAATCATAAAACAAACAATAAATCATGAAAGACTTGAATGAGTAAATAAGATTGAAAATGTATAATAGATACTGTGAGGTGGAAAAAATCTGCTGAAAAGGAAAGAGAAACTGGGAAAAGGAAAACACACACACACACTTTCACACAAAATAGTTAAGATAGTTATACTACTTCTTTATTTATTTATTTTGTGGCTGGCTCAGCCTGCCCGGGTGGTGGGGCTGGTGCAGCATGTGGTGCCGGGGATCGAACTGCAGTTCCTGCAGTTGCCTGAGCTTTCCTAAGCAGGCACTTTAGACCACTGAACCATCTCGCCGGCCCCTAAGATAGTTATACTACTGATATTCATTCATTGAAAAGAAAGTTTTTTTTTTTTAAAGAAAGTTTTATGCCTATTTTGTTTGACCAATTTTTTATTCTGTATCTTATGAGCAACTATTTTGAAGATAACAATATACAACATACTAACCATTGTTACTGTCTTACATTCTTATTTTGAAGTTTTATATCTTTCTTTTTAATTAAACAAAAATAGACTTGCCTATGTGTGGAGGCTGCAGGCAGAAAGGCAGGCCCTCCTCACTTGCTCTCATTCTGTTGTGAAAATGCATTAGGCTGATCATGATGCTGTTTCCAAATGGCAGGGATTGACAAAAGCCCCGCCTCCCACTAAGATAGAATTGGTGCATTAAAATGTACATAATTAATGTATACAATTTAATGTATTTTGATGCATATGTACACTTTTTTTTTTGCCATCAGCATAATTAAGATAAACATATATCACTTCTGCCAGTTTCCTTGTACCACCTTTACCCTCTTGCGTACTAGGAATACTTAAAGTGAAATCTGTCTTCTAAAATTTTTAAGTGTACAATGCCTTATTATTAGGGGCTAGGTGATGGCCTACAACTTAGTAAATGTCAATGACTAACAAGACGTTTTTCTGGAAACCTTATGTAGGTTTCTAAAAACCCCCCAAAATGGCAGCAACATTCTGGAACATTTTAGTTTTCTGTGAAGACAGGATCCTGGAGAGAAATTATTTGAAGTTAGCTAGACAGATGATACAGCACTCCCCTATCCCCGCCCCCCATTGTCTGGTTTTCTTCACAAGGTTTTCTTTTTTCCTTCAGTGAGGTAAGCCGTCTGGACCTGGGTCTAAGTGTGGAAGTGTGGAACAAAGGGCTGATCTGGGACACTATGGTGGGGACCGTGTGGATCGCACTGAAGACTGTTCGTCAGGCAGATGAGGTCAGTGGGCGCATTATGAATGTAGGCCTTGCTTTTTTTCATTTCATCTCCACTTTAGCTGGATTTCTCTGATCCTTTCTGATTAGAGGGTATCTGACCTGCCCATTTTGAATCTTGCCCAAGAAGTGTGTTCTTCTTATGTCCTATGACTGAGCGCCATTAGGGTAAACAGAGGTGCCAGAGTTCTCTCTGTCCTTACCAGGTGGTGAGCCGGCGTGCACACACTTCTCCTCAGGATTATGTCCTGCAGAGTCCTGTTACATTTCCTTAGCCAACTGGCTGGATCCTGTTTTTTGCTTTGTTTCTTTGAGTTACCCAGGGACATGGTTTTAGGCCTTTTCTTCAGCATGTAACCCTAGCAGAATTTGAGGAACTACCAGGCTTGGAATCGGTGTTCACACTGCTGCTGCACGTTATTTGTAGAACAGAACTCTCATCCCCCCTTCTCAGATGACACTGTAACTCTGATAACATCATTTCCCTATTTGTATTCACTTTGTATGCAGACAGAAGCTATTATATTCCTATGTGGCTCTGATGTGAACCATGAGTTTTCTCTGGGAGTGGGGATGTTGAAGATGTCACTTCTATTTTCTGTATTTCTTTCATTCTTGGCTAAATCTCTATACTCCTAGATGGGATGTAATGAAAACGTAAATGTTCATTTTCCTGACAGCCCTTCTTCAATTCTATTGAGCTTGTAATGGCAGGAGCTCTTTATTGATGAGAAACAGTCATTAAGAACCATGCAGATTAAATATTGATCCATGGGAATGCCTGGTCTTAGAATTTAGTACTCCAGAAACTCAGTCCTCTGGGCTGCAGTGCACTGATCTCAGTGAAACTGCTTTCCTGGCCAAAGAGGAAGGACAAGATCCACATGCTGTATGGGTGACAGTGGCCTTTTTGCCTGTCAAGGCAAGCAGTTCTCAGCAGCTCTCAGACAAGGAATTCAGAAAAAAATCACTTGACTCTTGAACTAAGAGGGGGGCCAAGGAAAGATTAATATCTAATCTTGGATTTTTCTTTCCTAGGAAGGGCCTGGGGAGTGGTCTACCTTAGAGTCAGAGACATTAATGAAAGATGATGAGATTTGTGGAACTAAAAACCCAACTCCTCATAAAATTTTGCTTGATACAAGATTTGAGTTGCCATTTGGTAAGTCTGTTCGGTGAGATTTTATTATTTTTGGTTTTCTTTTTTTTTTTTTTTCCAGACTAGGTCTTTATTTAGTTTGACTGGCCTTGAACTCACTATGTAGCCCAGGCTGGCTTCAAACTTGCAGTAATCCTCCTGCCTCAGCCTCCCTAGTGCTGGAATTACAGGTGTGCACCACCACACTTGGTACTGATGATTTTAAAAATCACTAGATTCTTTTTATCATATTGTTTGACAATATTTGCTAGTTGTTTCCTTAAAATACATTTTGTCTTCTCAGCTATTTCAGAGGACATAATGTCTTCATCAGTCTATGTCCTGTGACTTTAGTACGGTGCTAATTAAAGAACCCAAGCTAGAAAAGCATGTTCTTTAAATCTTTTACTCCAGTGACTATTATAGTGATCTGTAAAGTATTAGCTTGTGAGATTTATTATTTAACATTTATTAATCACAACATGAATATATATGCCTTATGATTTATTAATTTAAAGTTGAGTTAGGGGCCAGGGAGATAGCTCAGTAGAATAAGCCTGCCTGCCTGGCAAGCGCAAGGTCCTGAGCTCAATCCCTGGTATTGAAAAAAAAAAATTTGAGTTGGGTGCAGTGGCATATGCGTGCTGAAACTTCAGTACTTTGGGAGACTGAAGCAGGAGGAGTACAAGTTTGAGCCCAGCCTCGGAAACTTAGTAACTTAGTGAGACCTTGTCTCAAAACAAAAAAAAAATTGAAGAACATTGATAAATTGTATCTTTGTGTGTGTGTGTGTGTGTGTGTGTGTGTGTGTTACTATTACTAGAGATTAAACACAGGATACTCTACCACTGAACTAATTGCACAGCCTGTTTTTTTTTTTTTTTTTCCTCTCTTTAAGACAGAGTTCTATTAGGCTGTCTAGGCAAGCCTCAGCCTTCCATGTCTTGGTTTAGACATGAGACATTTTATTTTTTTAATTTTTTTATTTTTTGGCGGGACCAGTGTTCAACATGTGCCACCACACACAGCTAGTATATTACCTATAGAGATAGATTTTAAAATCATGTAAACCACACGCTTATTTTTATTTATTTATTTTTAGTTTCAAAACACATTAGTAGTACATTTGCAATAATTGACACATTGCATATTGTTGTCCTTATAGTAGTTATACAGAGCACAGAGTGTAGATGTGATGAATTTTCTAATTGATATTGAACCATGTGCTTATAATAAAAACTCAAATGAGGAAATATATGTAGATAAAAATATTAATAGATTCTTGTTCTACTTCTACCTCTTTGCATTTCCCAGAAGTCAACCACTGTTAATTTTTTTTTTTTTTTTTTTTTTTTTTAATATCTTGGTTTAGACATGAGACGTTTTATTTTTTTAATTTTTTTATTTTTTGGTGCGACCAGTGTTCAAACTCACGACCTAGCACTTGCCAGACAGGCACTTGTGCCACGGAGCTATCTACCCAGCCCCTATGAGACATTTATTTTCTAGAAATTTGCTTCAGTAAAATTGGGGTTAGAGACATATGAGGTATTATATAAACTATTAAGACACATATCTTGGACATTGTTTCATGTTATAGTTTAAGATCTTTCTCTTATCTAAACAAGTGCCTTTTCTGTATTATATTTACTGATTGACATGTAGATTGTTTCTAGTTTTTTTTAAGCTGCACTTTTTTTTTTTTTTTGATGGGACCGGGGTTCAAACTCACGACCTTGCTCTTGCCAGGCAGGCACTTGTGCTATGGAGCTATGTCCCCAGCCCCTCTAGTTTTTTTTAATAGTATATATCGTTCTAATCTAAAATCTGTGTATTTGTGTCCACTGTGAGTCTGGGATAAATGCATTAATGTGGAATTGCAGAGTCAAAGAGAATGCACATTATTACACACCTTAGATACTGCAGTTTTTTTCAAGTTGTACAAATTATATTCTTTTTTATTTTTTCTGTGGTACTGGCAGTTCAGTTCAGGATCTTGCATTTGCCAGCAGGTGCTGTGCCATTGAGCTATATCCCTGGTCACAATTTTTATTCTTATCTACTATTTGAAGAGTACCTACTTCTATTTCCTAGTTTTTAACCTTATCTAATTGATCTTTTTTTTTTTTTTTGGTGCTGGGAATCTAACTTAGGACCTTGTACTTGCCAGGAAGGTGCTGCACTGCTGAGCTGTGACCCTGGCTTCTAATTGGTTTGAATGCAGTCTTTTTTTGGTTGAATTCTTTTAGAGTAATATTAATTTTCACTATTTGCATTATTAGTATTCATGTATTGTTATTGCTACTGTTTTATGATTTCAATTTATCTGTATCTTGTATCCTAAGGTGACTTAAGCAAAACTTCCATGATTTCCCAGCTAACTCAAAAATAAATTCAGAGCATTACCTGAAAAAAAAAGAGTAAGTGCCAAGCGGCAGCACAGTAGTGATGTTTATCCCAGCACCCTGTACACGTTAGCATCCCTGTGCTGTGTTACCCTTGGCTGTCCTGTGAGACCATAGGCAAAGATAAGCAATTGGACTCTTGCTTCTGGCTTAGTTGTTTGTACGGTATTTTAGTGCTGTTATCACTGGCCGTACAGTACTGGTCTCCAGTGGAGTTTTCATCCTTTCGTGCCAGGAGGGAGGTGAGAGTGAGTCCCGGTTCATATGCCATAGATACTGGCTCTTCTCACCAACTTTTAGTAGATTTTGTTGAGTAAATAATTTCTTTGCTGTATGCCTTAGGAACAATTATCAGATACTATAAATGGTAGGTTTTTTGTTATTTTTATTTTGTTTTGTTGTGACTTGTACCAGTTTTGCTAGGAATCTGTCTTTAAAACTTATTCTGTCATGGTAAGAGATTGCTTATCCTTCGTTCAATTTTAAACAAGCATTCCTATATGGGTACATCACTTGCATGCTCTCATAGGTAGAAGTATATATTTCTGTTAGGATTTTGAGATTTTGAGTCTCTTTTCTTTGTCTTTTTTGTCTTTTTGAGACAGGGTCTTGATATGCAGTTCAGGCTGGCCTTGACCTCACTTTTGTAGCCCAGGCTGGTCTCAAACTCGCACTGATCCTCCTGCCTCAGTCTCCCAAGTGCTGGGATTACAGGTGTGCACCACCATGCCCAGCTGAGTCTTGTTTCTTTTCTTTTCCTTTTCCTTTTTGATTTTCTGAAACAGGGTCTTGCTGTGTAGCCCAGGCTGCCTGTGATCGCACTCCACTCACTCCAGTCCTCTTGCCTGAGCCTCCTAAGGGCTGGAATTACAAGGGAGCACCTATGTGCCCAGTTTTAAATTTGGAGTTTCTTGAAGGCCTTGTGTAGTTTTTTT
>PVKN010012907.1:0-20359 GCA_004027915.1 Capromys pilorides
CAGCCATTTCTCTAAGGAGTCATAGTTCCTTTGAATGACAAGTAGGTATTAGATAGGGAAAAAGGGTTTCAAGGAAATATTGCTCCAGGGCCATTTTAATGCAGAGTCAGAAAACACATTTACATGTACCCTCCATATATGTATATGTGGTACTGGAGATTAAACCCTAGGCATCTGCACTGGGCTACATTCTCAGTCCAATATATATATATGAAATTATTACATATTGCTATATCTGATTCACCTTAATATCACTTCTTTTTTAACCTAATTTCTTTGATTTTATAATTTGCTTTTACTTTGAAAATCTTGTTTCTTAACATGATTGCTTATTTTATGTATGTTATGCTATAATAGTTTCTGAATAAAAGTACTGCCTGGGACTATGTATAACAACTACATTACTGAGTGATTTAAATTTTCTTTATGACTTTGACCTGAGGGCAAATTTTTCCCTTACACTGAGTTCCTTAAGAATAAGAACTGAATCCTGGTTAAATATTAGAATCTTTGTGAATGTTACTGTAACGTGTAGTTTGTTGAGTGTGTAAAAGGTCAGATTCCTGAATATTCCATACAATACAGTGAAAATGTGTTGGGAATATAGGGTGAATTATCAACTGGGTTCTTTAAAGGCACATTTATCTGGAAAGTATTCAGTAGCTGTTTGAAATCCAAAAGCATGCTTTCATAAAAATTCTATTTCTCACTTCAGATGTATTTATGTCCTTTAGAAAGATGACTTGTAGAGAGTCCTGAATTTGAACTCAATCTTATCAATGGGACTATGGATTGGATCTTCTTTCTTCTTTTCTTGTTCCCATCAAATGGCATGGAGAAAAGAGCAAGGAATCATGTGAGGTTGTGAGTAATTGGGCTGGGGGTTCATTTCATCATCCTATGAGGTATCATGAAAGATGCCCAGACTTCATATGTTTGTTACCATTTCCAACTTCATAGTTGGAGTAGTTACTCCTGGAGTTGTTACTCCTACTCTCAAATGAAGCTCAAACATTTCAAGATTGATCTTACATAGCAATACCAGCTCTCACATGATGCAGTAAGTCCCTGATTTATGAGTGAGTTCTGTTCTGAGAGAATGTTCCTAAATGAGAATCATTATAATTTATTTATACTATTGACAATGTTAATAGCATAAAGTACACTTGTGTATCACATACAGTATACCTGTGAAAGTTCACAACTGGAAGTTTTGTAAGTCAGGGTGTTGGCCCACACAAGGGGCCCAAGGGATATTTTTTCAAGTGAGGAAAGATGTACATGTACAAGATGTTAGCAACAACAGCAGGCAGCATGGAGCAGAGCAGAGCACAACAGTCCTTGCTTCTTTATTTTATAGTTTTCACACATATTGTTATCTCATATTTATATTCTTATATGCTAGCCTCATTGGTGCATACTTAGATGTTCACTGCTAAGTCATGGTTACATAACAGCATCCCACTACAAAATAGTGCTAGACAGCAGGGCCACATCCTCAGGTGGCCTTAGATGTTCCTAGGCTTCAAAGCAGTCTGAGTGGTTCCCCACATTACCCCCACAAAGGTCAGGGGTATATGAATGTAACTCTTTATCTGTAACAAAGCTCAAGTACCCCTTTGTGCTCTAGTCAGCAAATCAAAAGCCACATGATTTTGTAAGATCATTTTTCATTTAAACAGTTTCATCTATCAGCAGCATAAATACCTGATGCATAACATTCAAGGCTTGGGCCACAAGTTGAGCAAGGGCTTCAAACCTGGAGGGCTAGGTCTATGGATCCTGCCCCTGAGCAGACACTATTCCTAGCAGCATCCCATAAGTAATAGTCAATATTTTTGGTCAGATGCTATTCTTGAGGTCAAGCCTTGCAACGTTTAGTCAAGGCATCTGTTAAGTCATTTTCCCATAAGGGATGCTTATGTCCTGAAACAAACCTCTACATGGTCACCTTTTTGACCATGCTTCCATACATTTTGCCACAGGTTGGCATCACACAAGAGACATTGGCCTGTCTGTCACTCTAGAGCTGGCTAAGCCAGTAGCCAGAGTGTCAAAAATTCCAGTGTGCCAGGTCCCTCCAGATGGCACACATGTAGGGGGTCTGCTTCATGCATCACAAGCAATCACACTGCCCCAAAATCTGCCCATTCGCTGGACCTGATCTGCCTGTTCTAGTTTTAAGCCAGAGTACTTCTGTACTGGCCTGAACTGTGACTGCTGTCCATTGTGGGGTTGAGTCATGACTGGATCCATCAATATGCCTAGTGTCAGCTGAAGGTCCCATTTTCCCTTCTGTGTAGGAACTAGGGGTCACGTTCTGTATAATGTCTTCCCTGACAGATTTCTGGTCCATGTAATCATGGATCCCAAAAGGACTCCAGTGTGGCTGCCATTGGACTGGCTGTAAAAGAGGCTTGTGGTTGGAGGTATGCCCCACAATGCATAAGAGTGGTGGCTTGTGCTACTGCACTCCTGGAATGGGCTGTTCATGTCTGTACCCAACCTCTACTGGCTATTTTGTCTATTGTCCTGTGATCCCTCATAGAGATGTAGAGCAGTGTACAGTGCTGCTGTTTCTTGACCAAGCAATAGTGGCTCTCAATTCTCTTCCACGACTGTGATCAAAACACAGCAGGGTCCTTCTACTTTCCCTGTTTTTGCAATAAGCCTCAGCCAAATCCATTGTAATCCACACTGACAAGATAAATGGCAGGTTAGGGTCAATGGCTCATTGGCCTTACATGTATGAAACAGCCCTCTTTGAGTCCTGAAAAGCACATTTTTCTACATCTGTCCAGTCCTATGCTGTACCTCTTTGGTGATCTAGTATAAAGTATGCAACACTTAATGTAGCTCAGTGCAGTATGAATGCCCATTTGAAACCTAGCAATCCCATGTATACTTGTAACTGGTATACTTTCATGGGTCTTGGGTATAGTTGGATCTTATCAATAACACCGTTGAGGGCTGGAGAGATAGATAGCTTAGTGGTCTAAGCACCTGCCTGACAAGTGCAAAGACCCCAGTTTGATTCCTGACACTGCATGCCATGCCAGCCCAGAAACAAGGCATGGTGCATGCCTGTAATCTCAGTGCTGGGGAGGCTGAGATAGGAGGATCACTACAAGTCTGAACTGTGTAGCAAGACCCTGTATCAAATAAGTAAGTAAGTAAGTAAGTAAGTAAGTAAGTAAATAAATAAATAAATGTATTGAGAATTACTTTTGTCTTACCTGACCATTTAATGCCCAAGAATTTGCCAGACAAGCCATTTCCCTAGACCTTGTCTTTGTCCATGGCTCATCCCTATGTCAGCAAACCTTTCTTCAAGCCATGTGTGTTGGCTTCCAAATTTGTAAGGCAATGAGGGGTTAACATAGTATTATCAGTATAATGAAACAGTGATACAGAGTGGTCCAGGTGACCGAGTCCTGGGCTATTGGCCACTACATAAAGTAGGGATATGGAGATAGCTTTGTAGAAACATAAGACAGAGCCACTGCTGCCCTCCCGGGTGAAGGCAATTTGATCTTTTTTTTTTTTGTTTTTTTTTTTTTTGGCGGGACCAGGGTTTGAACTCACAACCTTGCACTTGCCAGGCAGGCACTTGTGCCGTGGAGCTATCTCCCTGGCCGCACAATTTGATCTTGATTGTCAGGTGCCATAGCAATGGAGAAGAAATCATTGGTCAAATTCACAACATAATGATATTGACCCAGTGTCAGGGTGAGATGATTCATTAAGTCTGCAATGTTAGGAACCCCTGCATATAGCAGAGGTATCACCTTATTCCATTTCCCAGTAATTCACAGTCATTTTCTACATCCCATCTGGTTTCTGCACGTGCCATAACCAGGGAGTTGGAAGGGCTCTATACAGGATGTACACACCCCTGCTTTTTCAAATTTTAAGATAGTCTGTACTATGTCCTCATGGCCTACAGATAGCTGATACTGCTTCACATTCAACCCAAATGGCCTGTGGGAGAGTCAGCAGTACATGGTGTGGGTGTTATCAGACTATTATTCATACTACATAAATTTGCAATGGAAATTTTCCCTGTATGGTGTCTGGTTGGCTGAGCACCAGTCAGTATGTCCACCCTCAGGATATATTCAACAATATATGGGGAGACATGAACAACATATTGGCTCGGGGACAAGTGTTCAATACCCAAAGTCACCTAGGTCTTCTGGACTCTGATGTATCCTATAACCTCCTATGAATGTAGTAGGTCCTATAAAGTGATCTGGGTTGTTGTATATTAGCATTGACTCAGCTGTGGAATCCACCAGTGCTAGTGCATGCTGCACATTTTTGTGGGACCAGTAAAATAGTCAATTCCATATGTGGTCCCTGGTGTTCAGAGAGCTTCAAGATCTGGGTACCTCAGCCAGCCTCCAAATAAGGGTAAAAGGAGGCCAGTATCACTTCTTCCTGCTTCATCAGAGGTGCTTTGGCCTTCTGGCCCTGGCCCATTGCCCAGTATTGCTGTTTAGGGCATAGCTGCCTTCACAGAGTCAGCAAACATCCAAAGGCTGCCTATCTAACTTATCTGTGGCTAGGCTGGCAGCCAACAGATCCATCCAGTTGGCACCAACTGACTTTTAGTGGCCCCTCAACCTGTCCTTGGGAGGATGGCCCTATTTCCCTAGAGCCCCTCTTCCATTTCTCTTTTGTTGGTCCAGGTTTTACAGTTCTTCCCTTACCTTGGCTCTTTACCTCTATGTGTCCCAGCCTGCCCAAGACATTCACAGCATCATTAATCAGGCGATATGTAAAGGGGACTAGAAAGACTGCCACTGACCCAAACATGCCAGCTGATTTGCTTGCCAGGATCATGTCCTTCATGTGTGTGGTCAGCTGTTCTTCATCCGGGCTATGGTACTGCAGTGTAAACGTTATTTGCCACTTTCCCATTTCACATACCAGTTACCAAGTCTAGATAGATTGTCTACAAGTGATTTGCTCTGTCAGGTCCCCTGGAGTCTCTCAAACCAGGCATGCTGCTGCCATCAACCCACTTATCACAGACTGATTACTTGCTTCTGAAGCTGTCCTCTGTACATCCTGCAGAACCTGTCGAATAGACAGGATGCTGGCTATGCTAGCTATTTGGAACACCTGTGGGCTTAATTGCACATTATCAGCCCCATTGTTCCACAGCAGAAAAGCAGCCACATAGACACTGTTTCACCCTTTTGCTTTAATTGCTTTGCCAGCACCTGCAGCTTCATGGGTACATAGATTGTGTATGTTTTGGGTGGGTAGCCCTCCCAGTTCTCTGCCCTGGGTTAGGGATTCAACTACCTCAACATTTGACAAAAGGCCAGCGTAGGCTGCAAAACCATGGGATTTTCTGGGGGGAGGGAGGGTGTTTCTCAAAAATGGGGACTTATGCTTCTGGAGATATTTCTGGAAGAAGCAATGCTTCCTGTGCCTTGAAAAAGGAGCTTTCCAGCAGCCAGCCATTGCTCAAGATCCTCCAATATCTGCTACACTGGTCCATTTTCTGTACAAAGCCATCTGCCTCAATTTACATGATGGAAGAGAATGAAGAACAGCCAAGCGACCACCCCGCTGTTTCATGGTGAGGGGGAGGAATTTATCACTTCTAAGATTTGTAAGACATCTCCAGGCTCCAACAAGATTGTTTCACAGTCCTCTGGGGCCTTCCAAGCTGCCAAGAAGGTGGCTACAGGTAGCCATGGTGAGACTGGGGGTTTATCAGTCTTTTCCTGGAGCTCTCCCTCACCTTCAGGTGCTGTCTCCACAGCTGTCACGGGACCACTCACTCCAATATCCTGCCAAGTATGTCAGTTTTTGTTTTGCTCAGGGAGACCCAAGGGAGATTTTTCATGGCTGAGGTCCTCAGGTTAAAGATTGTACATGTGAAAGATGTCAGCAACAGCAGCAGGCAGCATGGAGCAGTGCGGAATGCAAGAACACAAGAGCGGTCTGCATCTTTATTATATAATTTTTATATGTAAAAATTTATAGGTTATTATCTCATATTTACATTCTTACATGCTAGCCTGATTGGTGAAGGCATAGTGTCCACTGCTAGGTCATTGTAACATAATTGTATTTCACTGTGCAGTTGTGCCAGTTAGTGCAATCACATCCTCAGGTGTCCTTAGGTGCCTCTTAGTTTTGAAGCAGTTTGAGGGGTTCTCCACATAAGGACTCACTGAAGAGTAAAATGGAAGAGATCTGGCCTTTAGAGTAGGATTTCAAGGTGTTTGTCTAAGATCATTGAGGTGTTAGGGGTTTTTCTTCCTATCTCATAAGGAGTCAATACTCCAGAAACAGTTTTACTTATTATACTCTGTTCTGAGCCAGGAAGGACGATTGTAGTCATATTATTCATGATTCATTTAGCAGTAGGTTCAAGAAATGAATGCCAGTTAAAACATGTAATTTAACTTTCTGTTCCTGACAACAACCAACAGGTGCAATTTATTTAACACACATCAATACTCCTAACTCGCAATAACAAGAAGGTTACTGAAGACAGTTATTTGAAAATTAAAGTAGTCTGTACCTTCTGACAGAACAAGTGGCTTGAAGCAGATTCTGTCAATTTGTCGTTAATCGAATGGTTCTTTTGAGAATTGCTCACTCAGCAAGAGAAAGTAGACAGATGTGAAAAAAAATCGTTAGTAGAGGCAATATAGAAGCTCTTTCACACTGGAAAGATTTGAGAGAATTTATTGGGCTGGGGCATATAGACCTTTTCCAAATTTCCACCCTCTTTGTTTACTGCATTAGCAAGACTTGGAGTCATGAGCTATGCAGCTAACTGAAAAGGAAGGATTCATTTTATATATCCCAGCATAAATGTCAGAACCTGACCAGGATAAAAACAGACCATGCTTTTTCTTTCTTGAAAAAAATATTATTGTGTTTCAAGATTGCTGTAATTTGATTGAGTACACTGCTTTTTCAGAGGCCTTGGTATACACGTAGGTCATATAGCTGATATTCAGGAATTGAAAGATTCAATAGTTAGTGCATTTCAACATGTAAGGGCAGAAAAAGCAAGTGCTGCCTTCTTTCCTTAAGACAAGCATCCACCCAAGGCACGATTCTCACCCTCAGAAGTCTTTCCCTCAGAAATTCCTCCTACTAAGTGATTTGAAGATATCTTGCTGATGATAATCCGGCCCTCCAATATCTGTAGTATGACTGTATTTCAAGAACTAAAAGTCACTACTGCGTCTGGCAAGATGATAAAATACAGTATTTGAAATTGGGGCCATTCTAGAAATCATCCACATATGGCTTCCAAACTGATGTCTTGAGAAAACCCACATTCTGTGTTTGATGTCATCTGGGCATCATATGATATCATATTACTTGGATTATACCAAAAGGAAATTTGGCTTTTCTTCTTTTAAACTTGAAGTTTAACTACCATCATATAAAATTCACAATAAGTGGAGTATATACTGCTGCAGTGTTCTTAATTTTTTGGTTTTAAGCTTTTTTGGTATTCGCTCAATGTTTTCAATTATATTTTAAACTCCTTTTTAATCTGCTGTAGAATGTTGAATAACAGACTTAGTTTTTGCCGATTTAATACACGTAGTTTTCAGTAGTATTCTACACCCTCACATATGCAGTACTAGAATTTCTAGCCAAAATTGTTTTAGGCTATTATACTCTTCTGATGGAGCTTCATTACTACATAAGTTCAAACAGCACATTTAGCTTATCATAGTAAGGTTGCTCCTAAATGCAGGTAAACATTGTACCCTTATAGGAAAGTAACCATATAGAAAATTTGGCTGTTTTTTAATAAATGATCTTGTAAACCCCAATGAATGTATTGCTTTCATAATCATGTGGAGATGGAATAAATGAGCTAGAGCGCTTTGTCATCCATCTAGAGTTTTAAAGATTTAGTGGTGGCAACTGTTACAGGAAGATTTTTCTATTAGTTGTTTTGAAATATCAGGCACAGATGGAAAGCAAGGTGGCACGTTTGCTTCCATTTATGCTTCACACCATTCATTGCTTTATTTCTTTACAAGAAACTGAAAAAAGGCAGCGGAATACTGTGTGTTCATGCTGATGCTTTGAGCCTGGATGAGACAAGGAGAGAAAAGAGAGATAGGAGCTGAACATTTGAAAAGCTCAAATGTCTACGATGCAAGAAAGAAGGTTCAGTGTCTATAGGATGGATTCAGTTGAGCATAAATGGCAATTTAATGTTTCTATTAAACCATCACGGAAAGAGATGTGAATTGGATTTACTTTTCCTTCTATTCCTGTGTCTGGGATTGTGAAGAGTATTTTTTAGTCTTCATTCAGGTTAACAGTAATTTGTCACTTTTCAACTGAGAACAGCTTCAGCTTTCAAAAAGAAATGAAGAGGAAAAGAAAGGAAGTATGGAGTATGTTGGTGATGTCGGAGGTGCTTGAATTCTACTCTGTGGTGAAAATGCAGAGTGAAAATTATGAATTTTTCTGGACATTACATTGAACATTTTATAAATTCATGATTTTTAAACTTTCAGGAAGAATGAAAATATTATCTATCTTACCTGACATCAGCCTTTTATACAAGTAGTCTCTTCACAAAGCTGGAATCCTAAACCTCAATGGTTGGACACATTTTCTTTCTTTGTCCTGAGCTGGGTGATATCTCCATAGAGAACACTGATTGATCTTTGTGTGATCTTGAGAAAGCAGCATGGGTTTTATTTGCCTCATTAAAAAGTACCAAATGTGGAAAATGTACTTAGCATATGTGGATGAATGTGCAGACTTGCAGTAATTTGGTTTCAGAGTCAGAGAAATTATATTGAGCTTGCAGCTTCCTGTGGTTGATCAATAGCTTTGTCTGTGAAGTCAAGAAACCCAACCAGACCTCCAGAGACATCACATATGTGTGAGAAAATAATCGCAGTGATTGCAAGTTATTTTAGGAAAAGGTGGTGTGTAAATGAGGTCATGGAAAATTTTTCAGATATCATTAGAACACTTACATCAGGGTTTCATTATTGACATTTAGGGCTGGATCATTGTTTGTCATGGATAGTATTGGAGGATATTTAGCAATGTCTTTGGCTTTTGTCCACTAGATACCAGTAGTATCTCCATTGTCCAGTTGTGATAACAAAAATGCCTTATTTCTAGACTTTGGCAAATATCTTGGAGGAGCACAACTGGCTCTGGTTAAGCCTCACTGATTTAGGGTTACCTACAGAATAAATGCATTCTCCCAAGGCAAATGACTCAAGAGACTTAAAAGATCAGAAAACTTGTTTAATTGATCATTGTCATCTGTCTCTGCCAAAACCAGGCTCTTACCGAGCATAAGCAAAGAGGGGGTAATTTTCTTCCCTGGGCTAAGAGTTGGCACAAGGCTGTAGGGTACCTTCAGTAAGGGCAAAACATCACTTTGCTAGGCTAATCGTCTTGACAGACTTTTGATGGAGAGCAAACTCCGCTTTGCTCTGTGCTCCAGGTGAGAAGCGATCCTCACCACAGAAGTACCTTAGGAAACAAACTATCTTTTTACTTTGCTCTCCACTCCATTCCTTTTATATTCAGCTCTCTTTCCCAGCTTCTATATCTTGAGCAAAAATTGAGGGCTGTGTCATTTGTTTAAAAAGTGTCATCTTACCTGTTCAACTTTTGTAATGAGTGCTATTATGATTCTAAGTCTCAGAGTTATTTCTTGGGCAAAACTGTGATGTCAGAAATCTCTTTTCCTAGACTCCAGTTTCTCTTCACTTTACCCTCCCCTCACCTGTCTTTCCTTTTCCATGTGTTACCACCTCTGCAAATCCACCTCCAGGTGCTCCAAATGTGTTCTTAATCTTTCTTCCCTCTCACTTCATAAAAATTAGATTTTTTTTCTCTCTCTGTGTGTGGGATCTGATTACCCTCCACAACTGTAGCTTAATATACAATTCTTTTTTTGAGACTGCTATGCATCATCTTTTAATTTTTTTTAATTGGCCGATTGCAAATTTGCTTCTCTTGATATACAGTTCTTTGAATTTTAGCATAGGTATAGGTCTGTGTAATTGCCACCAAAATTAGAACACAAAATAATTTGATGATTAAAAAACATATCCAGGCTGCCCTGTTACAAAACACTGAAATCCTGAATGCTAGCAACCAACTGCCATTTCGATCTTCATTCTAACATTTTGGCCTTTTCCAGGTGGTCATGTAAATGTAGTCATATAAGTGGAACCATTGGAAGTGGCTTCTTTCCCTCAGCATACTGTCTTTGTGGTGCACTCATGTTGTTTGCACTGATATCTTCTTCCTTTTCTTAATGGGTAGCATTCCATGGTAATGATAGCCACAATGTATTTATCTGCTTATCCATTAAAGAACATTTGGGCAGTTTTCAGCTTTTAGCAATTATGAATAGAGTTGCTACACAGGTCTTTCTGAAAATCTTTTCATTCTCTAAGGATGGAAAATGCTGTATCATATGTTGTGAGGAAGTTTTACTTTAATTGGGCCCAAGAATGAATTCAGCATTTATATAGTAGTGATTGTGCAAGTGTCGAATTTCAGATGTTTTCTTTTAATTTATTTTTATTTGAAGGTACTGTGTGTGTGTGTGTGTGTGTGTGTGTGTGTGTGTGTGTGTCTGTCTGTCTGTCTGTCTTTCTGTCTGAGTATTTGGGTTGCTAAGGGTTGAGAGCCCTGAAATTCCTTTGGCTCAAGTGGGTGGCCTACTCTTGTCTGCCTTATGTTTGTGAGTCAGCATGCCAATTTTTCTCCCAGCGCTTTAATCCTGACCTATGGTACCAGTACAGGAAGAGCTATTTAAATTGGATGAGTGTTTGACAAACAATCGTCTGTTCCTGATGAGTGGATTTCCTTCCATCTCTAAATCGCATGACTATTGCTGTGACTCTTATGCTTCAATCATTCTCTGGCTATAACAATTTCATGGTTGTCAGTAATGTCTCATCCATCTTCCATAGTCTGGAACCATTCAAGCAGCAGACTCCTTTGGGGTGGGACTGCTTCTTATATTCACTGATGTTCTTGTCATCTATTGGGTTGCCTATAGCTGATGTGTGTCTGGAATTAGTTAATTTTAATTTTGGCTGCTGCAAAAGCCTTTGGTGAAGTAAAATATGAGCACTATATTCAACAATGCTATTAATATAATTTCTTTTCTAAAAATGGTTATTTTTATTCCCTGAGGTTTTGCTCTGACATTCCAAAATTAAGAATTGTGTGCACACAACTATTTTCCCCATCTCAGACATCATTGCCATCCATGGCTTGCGCTAAGTGTTTAACAAATGTTTGTTGAATTGACTGACTGAAGAAAATAATTTGGTGGAAACAAAGATCTATATAATTTTGTTCTTTTATTACTATATATGCTATTTCAAGCCCTCCCAGTTTTTTTCTGAGCAAGACTTCATTTTAGATGCCAAAATGTCTATTGTCTGTGATTCTTGGTTAGGATTTTATATGGAGAGTTTCAGAATTTACTTGGCTGGAGAAACAAAGACTCCTCTGAATTTTGAAAAAGAGGCTTATTCTCTCTTCTGTAATTTGGGACATTAACTTATTTAACTAACCTATGTTTGCCAGGCAATAAACACTCATACATTAAACTCGAGATAAAATGCAATCTTTTCAGTGACGTTTTCTCAAATTATTCCACACAGAATTGTTTTGTTTCCCATACACTTCAGCTCTGTTATAGTTTTTTTGGAATCACATCCATCTCTTTCACCCTCAAGTGAGTAACTTGAGGGTGAGACACAATGTCTTACTTTTCTTTGCAATCTTAGCATTGAGCGTACTGTTCAGCATGTTTGTGTTAAATATTTGTTACACTGACTAAGATTTATGAGGTAGAAAGGGATAATGCCCACCACTTTTCTTGCATGTGTTTATATATGCTTGTGTATATATGATACACACCTATATAAATTAATTTCAGAAATTGATAAGTAGTGGAACTGAATAAAAATAGAGTCTATTTCTGGACTTTTATAAACTGAATATGTGTTTTTTTTTTAAAAAAAAATGGAGTAGATACATCATCTGCAAGGAAAAAAAGTGAGTTTTAGAAGAGTTTGTTATTATAGAGGGAAGTAGGTCTTCTTTGATCAATTTGCAAAGACAAGGCTTCCATTCACCCTGTCAGCTGAATTTCAAGAGCTCTCAGAGCATGCCTTGGGCCAAAATTTCTTCATGAAATGACTTTTAAATTGCAAAAGTAATTCCATTCCCCTAACTCAAAACTACTTTGGAAAGCAATGGAGAATCCAGTTACCTGAGGAATTTTACACAAAAAAAATTGTGGAGCTCATTGTAGTTAACATTGCAAATCATCTTTGCTTCAGATTTAATTATCCAGTTCACAAAATTCCCAATGAGATAATAGATGTAAGGGATACATGAAACTATTTCAGCTGGAATGAGGAAATAGCAGTAACAATTTAGGTCAGCACCTACATTCTTTTGCTTTTTATTTTAGTTGGAGAGTTAGTTTTTAGCACTAGTTTTCCCCAGGTGGCTTTCTACACTATGATTGAGACATCTGTCTGCTATGATGCTGAAGAAATAGTGAAGCTGACTGGATAGCTATGCCAGGTAGCTGGCCAAGTGGTGTTAGAAAGAAATGCACTGGTGAGATTCTTCTGAAGGAGACAGGCATAGAAAAAAAGCAAAATTTTCTCACTGAAGGATGACACTTGGTAGCATTCTGTAGAAGGCTGTGGATGTTTTGTTCAGATTTTTTTTTGTGGGCCTGAGGCAGTATACTCTGAGAGTTAGATGCTTCCGGCTCATAGCTGTATTCTTTTCTGGAGAGTGATTCTCAGACTACTGGAACTGTTTCCCTTGAAAATGTCAGGGAGATTATGCTTTTCCCTGGGCATTTCCATAGCTAATGACTGACAGTTGTAAACTTCCGTCCCCCCATTTTCTTTTAAAAAAGAGAATAAAAAATATAAAGTCATTAGAAACTATATGGAATTTCACTGAATAAAATATAGGAATTCAATAATGGTTGTTATATTGCATGTTGTTTTCAAATTATTTGTTTAGAATACCAGATAAAAGGATGCAAGTGTGGTTAAAAAACTTATAAGAAATTAAAAAGGAGAAGAAAAATTTTAAGCATTACATGTTCCTTACCAGCAGAAATCATCAGTACAGTTATCCAAGCTATTCTGTATATATATATATATATATATATATATATATATATATATATATATTTCCTTCTTTCTTTCATCTTTTTTCTCATTCCAGTTTTTCCTTTCCCCTGAGCAGATTCTTTCCCTTCCATAGCATCTATTGTACCTTTCATATTTTACTTACTCTTTCAGGTTCTTAAACTAGTGACACAATATGATGATTGCAAATGTGGGTCTGATTTCACTTATGATTATAGCTTCTACTTGCATCCATTTACCTGAGTTTATCATTTTCATAGCCAAGTAATACTCCAATGTATGAAAATACCATATCTTTTATTTCCATTCCTCAGTTGATGGGAATTTGGGATATTTCCAAGATTTGCCTACAACAAATTGCACTGCTATGAACTGCATGCACATATATCACTGTGGTGTGTTTTCGGTACTTGTGGAAAAAATATCCAGGAGGGGATAGCTGAGTTGAATGGGACCTCCAATCCTAGCTTTTTGAGGAATTTCCACACTGATTTCTGTAGTGGTTGTACCAATCTACACTCCCACCAACATTGGAGAAGGGTTTCTTTTTCTCCACAGTCACTATAGCATTTGTTATTGGTTGACTTCTTGATGACAGCCATTGTTTGTGGGGTGAGATGAAATTCCAGTTTTGCTTTTCTTGAATGATCAATGATGTTGAACATTTTTCATGTATTGATTTTCATTTGTATTTATTTCTCTGAGAGGTGTGTATTCATCTCTGATGCCCATTTTTGAATTGGGCCTTTGAATTTCAAGGGCCTGATTTTTAAAATTTCTTTATATGTTCTAGATAGAGGTTGTTTGTCTAAGGGATAGTGAGCTAAATATTTTCCCAATTTTGGGGTTTTCTTCTTGCTCTCTTGGTGATTTCTTTTGACTTGAAGAAACTTAAAGATTAGATTCCTATTGTTGAATCTTTGAAATATTTCCTGTGCAGTTTGTTCTTTGTTCATGAACTCTCTGCATATCCACATGCTTTTGAGATTTCATACTACTCTCTCCTACAGCAGATTTAGTGTTTAGGTTGTAACATTTAAATCATTGATCTATTTTGACTTTAATTTAGTGCATGGTGATACATATGGGTCTAGTTTTAGCCTTTGGCATGTGGAAAGCACTTTTTCCAGCATCATTTATTAAAGAGGCTATCATTCTTTCAGTTAACATATTTTCCCCCTTTGCCAAAAATAAAGCGGCTGAGTGTGTTTGTAATTGTGTCTACATCTTTTATTCTATTTCATTGATCCTCAGGTTTGTTTGTTTTGCCAGTACCACACTGTTTTTGTCACAGTAGCTTTGTAGTATAATTTCAAGCCAAGGATCATAGTAGCTTCTGCCTTTCCTTTGCTGTTCAGGATAGCTTTTGCTATTCTAAGTGTCTTCTAGTTACAGAAGAATTTTAGGAATGTTTTCTCTAGATCTGTGAGATATACTAAGGCATTTTAATCAGAATTGCATTAAATGTATATTACGATTTTGGGAGTATGGCCATTTTCACAGTGTTGGTTCTTTCTATCCAGCAGCAAGGAATAGCTTTCCATTTTCTGAACATTACAGTACTCTCCTCATTGTCTTCAGGTGGGACAGCTATGGTGCCATTGATACCTCAGAGCTTCTTGTGAGATCAAGATCTGCTAGACTTTAGCCAAAATTACATCTTTGTTTGGTTGCTTCTGTCCTATCCTGCTTCCCTCGCTTTCTTATTCCTGAGTGCTCCTGATAACACTTCTACAATAAATCATTTGTACAAGAATTGCCATTTCAGATTATATTTCTAGATAAACCAACTCAAAAAAGATGGAACAGTAAAAGATTTGAAGGATTACTTTCATAGATTCTGAAATTTGAGGAATTGTGACAGCAGTTCATAGAGAGAAAAATAGTGGCCATGGTGTAAAAAATTTTAGAGGATTAGGAAGACATCTCTGAGAGAAGGTCACAGGAAGATTCTTTTTATATTACATCTGTCCTGAGAATGCTAGCATATTTGAAGAAAAATAAAAAACTGTCAGTGAGTTGTCTTTTGAGTTAATGATTAGAAAACCTTATGATGTAGAGGTGTAGCTTGATTATTATAATAGTCAACTTGCTGTCCAAACTATCTAGATTTGGAGATGTCATTCTACCACTGAAAAGATCAATTTTAATGTTACTGGATGGCTTAAGAATTTATTTTTTGGGAGCTGAGGAGATAGCTTAGTAGGTTCCTGAGTTCAATCCCTGGTACAGGAGAGAGAGAGAGAGAGAGAGAGAGAGAGAGAGAGAGAGAGAGAGAGAGAGAATTTATTTTTTCTTCTCACATAAATCCCCCAAAATGTTCATGATTGGCAGGAGTTCTATATGATGATTCAGACACCCAAGGCTCTTGACCTCTTGTAGTCTTCACATCTGTAGTCTTCACATCTTTGACTCATATTTTCAAAGGTGTTAACATGGGCAAGGAGCAGGGAAAACCACACATTGCAGGATTTTGTGGGTGTACATCATTCTCACAGTTCATTGGCTAGATGAGAACTGAATATCAGGTCTCTGACTGACCACAATGGTAATTAAGCCTCCCATGTATGTGACACAACCCTGAGAAAGTGTGGTGCTGAAGCGACTGGAATTAATTTTTCATCATTGAATAAATGGTTACCTAAAAAAGAGATTAGATTTAGTTAGAAAAAATAAATAGCCTGGATGTATAGCCTGAGATTCCTACATTCTGCATGCATTTGAATAATATCTGAGAGAGTGACTTTCCAATAGAAAGAGATGTGAAGTCAAGATCATGGGACTGAAGAACATGACAAAATAGTTTAGAATTGCGTTTGTGTGGACTGTAACATAATAATAGCTTTCTTTTCTTTTCTTTATATATTAGGGAAGGGTCTACAGGGTGTTCAGGGTCTCACTACTAGATCAGATTAGTAGTCATTCACCTGTTTACAGCCTCCCAAGAGCTGGGATTACAGGTGCATGCCACCATGCCCAGGCTCAATTGCCATCTCAGTGTGCCCCAGAGGCAGAGCTGGCACTGCAGGCCCAGGAATCGAATCCTTGGCCCCCTGCACCTGCTTGCATGCGCTTTAATCTACTGAGCTATTTGGCTGGCACTAATAATAACTTTTGAGTACCTTCCTGGTGAATATCAAACAGGGCTCCTTGTTTTGTTTGAGGAAGTCCAAGTCTTTTGCTCCAATACATGGCTCTGGGAAGTGAAATCTGGGCTAGATAATAATTCATATCACCCATTTTTCCAAGTACAGCTGTGGAGGATGCATCTGCACATCAATATGTAGCAGTGTGATCTCAAAACAATTGCCTCTTTTCTTCCTCTGATATAGATCGAAATATTTTTTTCAATTCTAACGGAAGTCCATTCTGTTTCAGTACCTTGATTATGAATCTGCAATACTTTCCACTAAAGAAATTATTTCTCTGGTGTTTTAATTTGAGTTTGATTATGTAATGAGGCTTTGTTTATGGATCAAAATTAGAAACATGCATATGGCTAAGTTTTCTCTTATACCTCTGCCAATACCTTGAAAATACACATTCCATCTCTAGACTATTGTATTGAGAAAGAGGATGAAAGCTATGTAGAGCAATTAAGTCACTCAAGTCAATCCAAGACCAGAGCCATTGATCTTCCATTAACTCTATAGTTGCGTGAAAGAGTACAGCAGATGAATCATTCAGTCAAAATGCAGCCAAGATCACCTCAACCTCTGTTGACTCATAGACTTACACACCAAGTAAATAAGTGTTCATTGTTTGCCACTAAGATTTTGGCATTGTTTGTTATATGGCATTATATAGCCTTAGTTGGTACATACATTTTCTCTTCAGAACCCCTAGGAATACAAAGAATATAGATTACTGCTTCTACTATGATTGAATTATCCCAATAGTAAGTTACATATGTTTTCAGATTCTATCCATTCTCACCTTTCCTTAACCATTGTTTAAAAATACACATGTTCTGACTTGCATTTCAATATCTTCCCAAAGCCTCATGAAATCATAGGTTGGGCTTTTTCAGGAGTGGCTGAATCTAGAATGTGTGACTGATTCATTGTGCAATGCTAAGATTAAAGGTGCTAGTATTAAGGGTGTGTTTGGCACTGCCAGAGTCCTGGTGGTAGTTTTGAATAAAATATAAGAGGCAGAAAGAGGTTATTTCTCCCTTGTTGCTTTTGCTACCTTCTGGCTACCATGCACCTTTTCTCCTCTGGTACTCTTCTTGGATCCAGCTGACTATGAGCTGAAATCTCTACAAAACATGAGCCAAAAAAACCTTTCTTTCTTTAACTTTGAGTGTTGGTTATTTAGTTTCAGCATTGAGACAGAATTTGGTACTAGGAGTAGGGTAATTTTGTGACTATACTGGATTATATGGCTCAGGAGCCTTTGGGAATGGCTTATGCGAAGAGTTCAGAAAGATTTGGAGATTGTGACTGAAAAAGTACAGCTGGAATACCTTATGTTGTACTTGATGGGAGAATATGATCAGAGCTCAGAAGACCAGAAGGCTGAAAGAAATCTGGCTGATAAGGACCAGGCTCAGGAGATTTCTTCTGGGAAGAAGGACTGCATTGGATGTTGGACTACAGATAATGTATGTTATATTTTGGCAGAGTTTTCCGGCATTTGCTTTTGTTCAGATACTTTGCCTGAGACTAAGATTAAGGGTGGCAGGCTAATCTCATAGAAGAAATTTCAAGATAGTCTAATGTTCTGGCAATGTAATGATTATGGTTGGGGGCTTTTCACCAGATTTATGTTGAGAATCAAGAGCAAAGAGGTAAGCATAATGATTTAAAATGTTTTAAATTTGGCCAGAAAGAAAGCTCTTCTAAGGTGTGACTACAAAGATAGAGCAGAGTAGATCTTGATTGCTAAAAAAGAAACAAGAGAATAGGTGTTATGGTTTATGTCTAGTTGTCCCCCCAAAGTCTCATGCAATCATGGCGTGGGGACTTCTAGAGTTTGAGGCTTGAGTCATGATCCACTGGGATTATGTGTTTTAGTACTGATGGGACTATGGGTCTGACTACTACTGGGATTACTTGACTCTTGATCCACTGGGATTATGTGTTTTAGTACTGATGGGGTTATTGGTCTGAGTATGGCTGGGATTATTGGTGTGGCCTAAGGTGGGTAGGCTAAAGCAGAGAGCCTGAATGTAATATAAAGAGAGACAGAGAGACAGACGTTGGCTATTGCTCTCTGTGCCCTGGTTGGACTGTTGCCTCTGTCGCGATTGTTGCTGTTCTGCAGCCATGGACTGGATGCTCTCTGCCTGTTCTCCTCAGCCTTGGGCCAGCTGAATATGGACTAAAACCTCCAGCAACTGTGAGCTAAATAAACCTTTTCTTCCTTCATTTTGAGTGTTGGGTATTTGTCCCAGCAACAATAGAAGAGTAAGTAACTAAGACAATAGGAAAGATGGCCGGAGGGCATCACAAAAAGAAGTGAGACTACACTCTTGGTGGTGTCTAAATTGCAAAAGTCCAAGACTTCACTTTGAGAAAAGCACCAGAGCACTGTGTTGCAGAATGGTGGTAGCCTAGGAAAGTTTTTCCTCTGCATTTTGTTCATGGGCACTTGATCCCTACACCAATAGAGAAAGAAGCCTGGCTACTGCTCCAGATGATGACAGACCTTTGCATTATTCACATGACACTGGATTTAGTTGTATACAGAATGCCAGAGTTGTGGAGTCAGAAAGGCTTCCATTTAAAGTTCAGAAGAATGGCAAGGAGGCCAGCCGCATGCCTCTGAGCAGGCTGTGTGTGAAGCTGTGAGTGTGAAGTCACAGGTACAGTGGAGACCCCAGAAATTTGAAGAAGCCAGAAATGTGGATTGTCCCAGGAAAGCTGAAAGGAGGGAGCAAAGTCAGCCAAAGAGAGACTCCATGGGATGTATAACCTCCAGAAATGCTGTAGGTCCAGAGCTACCAAAGAAAGACCTTTGGAGTTCACAACTTGTCACAAATTGCTGAGAATGTCAAAAGTGGAACTGTGGGATTTAATATTTAGCTGCTGTATTTTGGTCTTGCTTTGTTTGCATTCCTTTCTATCCTTCTGTTTATAATACTTGGAATAGAAATGTCTATTTTGTACCATTGAATATTGGAAGTGTTTAAATTTCTTTTCATTTGTACAGAGGCTTTCTGTGAAGAGTTTGCCTTATATCACAGAGAAGCCTTTTGGTTTGGACTTTTCAGCAATGCTGAAATTGCTAGCACTTTGTCAGCTCTTAGAAATGGATTAAATTCCTTTTCATAAAAGTGTATGCGTGAGTTTTTAGGGGAGAAAACAGAACATTATAGCTTATGTTTAGGTGTCCCCCACAGAACCTCATAGGTTCATATGTGTGGCTTTTTCAGTGGCAACTGAATCTAGACTGTGTGAAAATGGAATTGATTCATAGTGCAATGCTAAATTCAATGTCACTGGGACTAAGGGTGTAAGTACTGTGCACCCTGAAAAACCTGGATGAGATAAAAGAAGCACAAAGATACTATTAATCACTTGTTGCTTTTGGTACCTTCTGAACACCATGAACTACTCTCCTTTGCAAAGCTACTCTGCCCTGGACACAGTTGTTATGGACCAAAACATGTATGAAGTGTGAACTAAATAAGCTTTTCATCACTTAGTTTCTGGATTTTGGGTATTTTGTCTCAGCAACTAGAGAAAAGTAGCTAAGAATATGCATTAGGAAGTTTTAGTTATGCTCCCCTTAAAATTTCTGACCATCATCAAAGACAGTATTCAGTTCTTGATCTGGTGGACTCTGGTCAAATGATTTCAATAAAAGAGGTGTGTGTGGTTGAGAGTAGGTGGAGGGGAAAAGGTTAGCCACTTTCTCCTTGGTGATAAGGCTTACTCAGTGCAACAGCATGTCAATTCATAACTTTCTTTTATGTATAATTTTTTCACATAGGATTTGAATAAATAGTGTGCTTTTTTGCTGGTCATAATTTTCTAACTACAGATAGGAAAGTTGTAATTTTTCTCCTTGCTAAAATATGAGAAGTAAATATAACTAAAGTAGACATAATAAAGTTAAGCAAACGGACTCAATAATTCTTGATACATGATGCATTGAGATGTTTTTTACTTCCTATTTTCTGTCTGCATATCATTGCAAGTGAAAAGTTGATATTTTTCTTTCAC